>JAXHKQ010000227.1:0-32978 GCA_038407185.1 Chalaropsis ovoidea | reverse complement strand
GGGGGGGGGGGGGGGGGGGGGGGGGGGGGGGGGGGGGGGGGGGGGGGGAGGGGGGGGGGGAGGGGGCTTGGCATTGTACGTGGGTCCAGGGGGCCCCCCCCCCCCCCCATACAAGGACATGAGAGTGGGCTTGAAGCACAGAGGTCGCTCGCTGGGTCGAGTGCATTTCATCAGGGGGGCAGGACAGGGAAGCAAGGCGATGTCTCTTCTGATCAACGTCACGACTGAGACAGGAGAGAAGAAGCCGGACGGAGGCGGGAAGATGGTGCTACTGTCTGCTGCCTGCTGATGGCGGAGTTTTGGTCCAAGGGAGGGGCTTGTGTTTGAGTGACTGCAATTGAATCGTTTTGATACCGCTACGGCTGGAGATGCGAGTGAGTGAGTGAGTGAGTGAGTGCTGAGTGTGTTGACGTGCGTGAGAGAGAGTAACGATGACGATGATGATTGCTATGATGATGATACAGGCCAATATATATATGCTTAGAATTGTAATGTTACAGGTGTTATTGTTGGTTACACACAAGCACGTGATGATGTGCTGTTTCCCATTTTGTCCTCTCGCCGTCTCTCTGTCCGCCGACAACAACAAGCACGTGACGTGCAACAACTATTCCTTATCCGTGTTGTCTTTGTTGTCGGGCTTCTCCGGCGCCCCGTCGCCGTCCCGAACGACCATGCAGCGGACCACGGGAATGGTCAGCGTGAGCGGCACAATCGACGTGGACCGGATGCGCAGGGGGATGTCCATGGTGGGCCAATTCTGGTTGGTGACCATTCTGATATTCGCATCTTCCTTCTTGGTGGTAATCCTCAGCTTGTTGTCCCAGAAGCGCGCGTGGGTCAGAGCGTCGACCAGCGCGATGTTGGGAACCAGCCTGCGGCCGTCGTCGAGGCGCGTGACCTGGCGGTAGATCTCGACCAGCGTGGCGCCCAGCTTGCGGTAGGCGATGGGCTCGATGTCGGCGGCGGCGGCCGGATCGCCCTTCTGCGCGCTGTCGGTCAGCGACGAGAACCAGTAGCGGTGCGGTTCGCGGCTGCGCGAGCCGGCCACGGCGACGCTGGAGGCGGTGGCGAAGTCGGCGGCGAGCTCGCGCGGCACAAAGGCCGGCACGACGTAGTCGGCCTGCGGGCCCGAGGGGTGGAACGACGGCGTCATGCCGCAGCCCGGGAAGCGCAGCTGGCACGACACGGCGGCCCGCATGCCCATGGTGGTGCGGTCGGTCACGCAGGCATACGCCCACACAATGGCCTGGATGTTGGGCCATTTCTTCTCGCGGGCGAACTGGAAGATCTGCGTGTACGAGATGGCGTCGGGCTCCAGCTGCACCGCGGCCATCTCGTGCAGGACCTGCAGCATGGGCTTCAGCTTGCCGATAGTGCGGGCGCGCGACAGGATGATGTTGTACACCACCATGTCGTGCCGGTGTGACCAAGACAGAAAATTCATGAACTTTAAGACGGCGCGGAAGCGGCCAAAGAGGCAGAAGACGTTGACGATGTGGCGCACGGCGGCGGCCGAGGCCCAGTTGGGGCCGTAGTGTTTCTCGAGCTCGGCTACGAAGTTGGACACGCAAAGGTCGGCCGGGTTGTCTTCGTTTGGACTGTTGGGAGGACCAGCACCGAAGCCAGCCGTCTCGGGAAAATCGAAGAGCATTTGCGAATCGAGCGGACCCATGGTCTTGTAGAAGTCGTCGGGTGGCTTCTTCTCGGCGATAAACTCGGTGGTGGTCTTGTCGTCGAACGGCTGGTAGCCCTGCATGGCGCGATGGGCGTCGAAGAAGACCATTTCACGAGCCACAGAACGCAGGGCGCGCGAGTCATACAGCAGGCCAATGCTGTGCATGGAGCGCAGAATGTGTCTCTTGGCCTCCTCGTGCTCTAGCAGGCGCAGCAGGTGCATCCACGATAGCAGGTTAGGCACGCAGTTGTACTCGGCCATCATGTTCAGCACGGAGCGGAACTTGCGCAGGTCCTTGTGCTTGGTGGCGTCTTCGAGGAACATGTTGAAGACGTCGGTGTCGGGCATGAGCTGCAGCTTGGTCATGCGCGTGAAGAAGATGCGCATGTGCGGGCGTTTGTGCGGGCCCGACATCAGCGCCGAGTACATGGCGCGCTTGAATGCTGCGAGCGAGACGGCATGGCGGGTGTCTTCGGCGCCAAAGGCCTCGTGCATCAGGTCCAGCCGCGTCTCGTCCCGGCTCTGCGGCGTGTCGTAGAGCTTGAAGGTATTGTTGTGCGTGAGATGGGCATGGGCCAGCCGCGCAATGTAGTTGATGAAGCTGCGCTGCGTCCACTCGGCCGGCTTGGGCACAATGTCCTGGAAGCGGCCTTTGGCCGTGTACCAGCCCTGCAGCCCCGGGATATGTGACGGCTTTTCGCCGTACGCCGTCGTGAAGCGGCCCGTGGCAGTCAGCGTGATCTTGGGGGCCTCGCGGGGGTCCAGTGGCCGCAGGGTTGCTGTGACGTCGGTCAATGGCGCGTTCTGGGCCAGTGCGCGTATCTCGGACATGGCCTGGCGCACGGCGTTGCTGTCGCCCGAGAGAACCACATAGCCGGCTTCCTTGCCGTTCGTCTTGGCCCGCTCTTCGTCGGTGTTGGGGTACACGTCCATCGTACACCCGGTGCGGCTGTAGATCTCCCATATGTTCCCCTCGATGCCAGAGAGGAGCTCTTCCAGCAGCGTGGCTCCGACCACGGCGCGGACGACATCGCCCTTCCACATGGTCGTCTTGGGCGTGGACGCCACCATGGTGGCCACAATGCTGCGCCAGTCTATCTCGTAGGAGTCGACCTTGCCGTGCTCAGCCCTCTCTGTCTCTAGGTATTTTTGCGTGCCCAGGCTCTTGTTGTGCTGGCCCCTGGCATACCGTTTTATGAACCGGTTCGGGTACTCGATCAGCGGCCTAACCACCACCGAGCGGCTAGCCGACAGCGACGCCAGGGCCAGCATGTCCTTCTTCATCTGCGACATCTCCAACGGCGTGGCCCTGGCCGCGCTGGCCTGGAGGCGGCGCCGCTTGCGGGCGAGTGTGTCGTCGGCTGCGGGGTTGGCGGCCGGCTGTTGCGGCGCGCTCGCGGGGCGGCCGGCGGACGTCGAGAAGAGGCGCTGGGCTGCGGCGGGCGTTGTCGCAGCCACAGCCGCAGCCGCAGCCGCCATCGCCGTCGCCGTCGCCGGCGCTACCGGGCCGTGGCGGCTGCAGCCGCACACAAGGCTGTGGTTCGAGGAAGCTGTCGTCGCTGGGGAGTTGAGGAGGAGCCTAGGTAAGGGTCTCCATTTCGTCGCAAGGGCCATGGACGGCTATTTATCGGCTCTCGAGAGAGGTTGGTGCGGGGGTTTCGGGCTCTCTTCTAATGCATGCCAAGGTTGCGTCAACGTGAGCATGCAATTTATTACTCTCCGTGAACAAGTAAGTAAATGGCTGAGAGCATCTCGAAAGTGGGTTTTTGGTGTGCGACGGGCTGGTGGGTGGCGGCGAACCCTAACCCTAGAAAAGGCTTTTCTGCCAGCTGTCATCATGCTGCCAGCTGGCACTTACACTTACACTCGCTTCGCTTGTACCACCTCTACTTGCGTTGGATAGCATCGTTTTATTATACTGCCGCTCATTTATACAGAGACACATTGCCATAGCCCTTGTCGTTTTCAGACTCGGCGTCAGACTTCGTCATGTCACACACGTCCTCGGTCGCCGTCATAGCGGCAATCTCCGTCTCTCCCAGCCGATTCTCCAGCGTCCTGACGTCACTCCAGTAGGCCAGCTTGCGCACTTCTTCCTCGGCATGCTTCTTGGCCGCCTCGAGGTGCGCCAGTCGTTTCTTGGCCCGTGTTCTTTCGTCACAGCGGTCGGCATCTGGCCCGATTTCTTGCAACTTGTTCTCGGCATCTTCGCAGGCCTGGGCAACCTGTGCGAGCGCCTGGCGGCGGGAGTTTTGGAATACAAAGATGCCCATAATCTCGTGCATTGCGTCCTGCAGGTGTTCAAGCTCGTCCTGTGCGTTTGTCAGGTAGTTGCCAATGGCCTCGAGCTTTTCGCGGTCCACGCGTTGCGCTCGTAGAATGTGGAGCAGCAGCTGCGTATCGTGGATTTCGACCTTGTCCAGGCCCTCTTCCAGCCCGTATTCAACGCGAGACATGCGTGAGGCACTGGCCATGCTGCGCTGCCGCGTATGCGCCGATGAGCTCCTGCTGTCTGCGTGGCCGGGGGATTCTCGGTTGGGGTTGCGGCCTGTTCGGGACGGGCTCCGGTCGACGGGGCTGTCTGCAGGGCTGTCGGCGGGGCTGCGGCCCGGCCTGTACTGCTCGCCAGACTGGCTAGGTGCTGGTGGTTCCATGTGGCCAAAGCCGGCGGTCGGCGACTCTACAATCAAGTCGGAGGCACCCGGCTGTTTCCGGATCCTCTTGCGTGTCCATGCGCGGCGCCGTACAAACGAACTGTACCACGTTCGCCCATGCCAGCTAAATTTATTTGAGAACATGAAGCTATATTCCCAGCCGTCCTCGTCGCAATCTGTCAGCGAGTCGTGGTTGACGCGCCATTCGGGCCAAGCCCAGTGCCAGCTTGGATCGGGAAGCTGGGCCTCATGCGGGTCTGTCAGGCTTGGCTTGTGAAAGGCGTTTGTCCACGGCGCTGGATCCAGGTTGCCCAAAGCCTCTGCCGAGAACAGCGGCATGCCACAGAGGAACAAGCCCCGCTGGTTTTCGTACAAGACGTCAATGACCCATTCGTGGTCAGCCGACCGAGGTGTGGTGATGCGGAGGGTTGGGGAGGATGCAGAGTCGGATGACGGCGCAGCTAGAGCACGGGTTAGAGCACGAACCATGTGGGGAGTGTATGGAGCAAAACTTACCCGAGACAAATATTTCAGGCGGTTTTGACACACTGCCCAAGCTGCTTCTTCCTCTCGGCTCTTCGACTGAGGCCCGTGAGACTCCGCGAATCTCGGTTTTGCCGGCTGCAACAACGGACGCCGCGCCGCCATTGGGTACGGCCATGATGTAGTGACCACTCGAGGACCCCTCTGACGGCACAGGCAGGATAGAGCCTCCTCCAAGAGCGGCGCCAGCGCCCCCTATGCTGAGAAACGCAGAGCTGATGCTGGGCTTCGATGTGGAGCTGTGGGTCTGCCTCAAGTGGTCTCCCCGGGAGCCGGCCTGCGAGGGGCCAGCCAGTGCATGCGCAGAGGCGGAGCCAGTCTCGTCAACGGCCGCCGGAGTGAGTCCAGTCTCCGAACAGACTGTCTCTAGGGCCGCCGACTGTGTAGGGTGGAGGCCGGGCTCGGGGTCGTGGTCGTGGTCGTGGTCGACGAGGCTGATCTCGTGATCATAGTCGACATCTCGCAGCGGCGCCACCCGACGCGAAGATTTGAGGTGCGGCATTTGAAGACGGCCGTGGCGTGCGTGCAATAAAGCCAACAGGAGATTCCAAGTGTACCAACCAGAAAAGAATACAACAGGTGGCGGGATTCTATGCGCCCATCACGCTACCGTTAGTTTTGATCTCAGGCAAGGGAGGCGTCGGCCGATGATGTCATGCCGCGATTGCAATGGAGCGCCCGATAAAACAAGGCAAAAAAAGGATTCTTGATATGATGTTCAAGCTAGAGTAAACAAACTGCGATGACGAGGCTTTCGTTGTGTTGACATGCAGAAATCATGGAAGGAAAAGTTTGTTGGCAAAACATGCTTCAGCGGCAACCTTCAGCCTTGTCGCACCTTCTTCTTTCACCACGGTCCCCATTCTGGCGCTCTTACCCTGTTTGTGGGCGCTGTCCGGTTCGAGAAAGAGCGAGAGCGAGACCGAGGGCGAGATGGCAGTTGCCGTGCGGGTAAATATAAGATGGGCACTTTCCCTCTTCCTTCTTTCCGCCGGCCTTTTTGGTGATTCGCGATGTCTCATCGGCACCTTCCTACCGTGAAAGCTTCCTTCCCCTTCCTTCTCAGCCCAGCCCGATTATTCGACGTGTAATCGCCGGCCCGGCTTTTTTTTTTTGCCGCTGGTAATGGCCATGAATTCTGTAGACGTCAGATTTTAGCGCTGGACTCGACGAATCGAGCTCTTTCTTCACGTAGAGAATGCATTGAAGAGAACTTCAACATCTTGAACATTGGCATGTGAATGCAATGCTGCAGCCACATCCAGATACAGTTCCTCTCCTTCTCCTTCTCCCTCTCCCTCTGCCTCTCCCTCGCCTGCCGAGTGCATCGCTCTTGCACTCTCCATCTTCTGCCCAGCCGCAACCCCGCCCAGAAACAGCTCAAAGCGTAGCCCCTAAATCTACACCCGCCCAAAGTCTGACACACACGCTGCGCTGCAGCTTGCTGGTTCCTTGCATTCCTCAGAGCCCATGCATGCATGCATAGCTGCATAGCTGCTTGCCTCGAGCTACAGCTCCCCCAAAGTCAATCTCACGTCATTCTGTCCGCATCCAGACATCTCCAACCTTTGTTTTACGCCCCAGCTCAGCCCCTCCCCGCCCTTTGATCATGAGCTTGTGTGCCTGTCCCCTTCTGTGCCCTTCTGTGCCCTTCGCTAGGTAGTCCAGCCTGCAGAGCTAGCTAGCTCGCCCACCCGCCCTCTAATCCAATCCGGGTTCTCCCTTACGGCCGCGTGCAACCTCTGCGTAGCCAGCAGAGCCAGCAGCGCCCCAAGAGCCCCAAGAGGCCTGTGGACGGGATATAAAGCAGATGCTTCCCCATGTGATGTGACGGCCTGGTATCTGACAAGCCGTTACACGACCGACTCAATCCTGACCCTCTCTCTCCATCCCCCATACAACCATCTCACTCTCCAGACTTCACAATGGCCAACCGCATGCCCATGATCCTCGGTGCCACCGCCATCGGCGGAATTGGCTACTACATGTACCGCTCAGGCGGTGACTCCAGCGCCGCCAAGCGCGCCGCCCAAAGTATGTGCCCGTTCTCTCTGGCCTCCTCTCTGGCCTCCTCTCCAGCCTCGTGTCCCCAGCCCCGTCTCTAACCATCTCCCGTGCTTCCACAGGCGATTTCAACCACGCGTCGTCCTCGGCCGAAAAGGACCTCAAGAACCTCGGCGAAAAGGCCGGCGCTACGCTGGACGCCGCCGGCGCCAAGATCGACTCCGCCGTCGCCCAGACGCAGACGCAGATTAACAACACCAAGGCTGCCGCCCAGAACCACGTCGTCGACGCCAAGCACGAGACGCTCAAGAAGATTGACGAGTTTGACCGCAAGGTCGACGAGAAGGCCGCCAAGGCCAAGGGCTGGCTGGGCGGCAAATAGACGGGCGGCCGATGTGTGTGTGTGTGTGTGTTCGCGTGTGTGCGCGCGTACATGTTTGTTGTTTTCAACCGGAGTTCTAAAGGAATCAGTCCATCCATCACAGGGCAACTTACAGCTTTGCAATTATAATGTTAATTCATATACTCATACCAAAAGAAACTGAAAAAAGAGCAATCATGTGCTTGTGTATTATATGTGTCTGTGTTTTATATGTCATCATAAGTGACTAAGAGTGTCGTAAATCCCGAGATATGAACTGTTTTGCTCGGGCATTGCACATGCTGAAAAAAGAAAAAAGAAGAACAGTACAGTACAGTGCTGTTTTCTTGGGGGATATGGTGAGAGATTATGCAAGATGTATATGCAGATACATGCTGATAGGTCGTGAATAGCAGCGCTTCATAAGAAAAGAAAAACAATAGCGAGAACGAGAACAAACGTGCGTCACGTCATGCAAAATAGGAGAAAGAAGGACCAAAACGCCTCTTCAAACCTCGCCCCAGGCTCCCATTGGCCCATTCGTCGCAGCCGCAACCACAGAGCCAGTGCCAATGGATCCGCCAATGTCCCAGTAGTGCCGCGACGATGCGCTGCTTCTCCGAGCCGAGCGACGGGTGCTCTGGCTGCACGTCGACCCATGGCGGATAGCTACCGGTGAGCTCGGCGCAGTGGCCTTGAACGCCCGCCGGTCAGCCGGCACTCTGCCACCAATCAGTGGATGGTGCTGGCGGATGCGCGCAGCCTTGGCTGCTGAGTCCATCGAGCTTGTGGTGGCTGGGTGAGCGGTGCTGGCGGAGATGTTCGACGAGGTAGACCCAGGGACAAAGCGGGAGCGCAGATAACGAAAGACGAGCTTAATGTCGAGGTCCTTCTCCCACTCCTCCTGAGTGAAGCGCTCATTGCGTGCAGCTGCCTCCGGTTCAAGCTTGGTCTGGGGCTTCTTGGTATCCTCGGATTTTTGCACTGGCCCCTTGGAAGCATCGGAGCTCGTGGGCTGGAGGAGTGAAAAGGAAGGCTTAAACTGAAGCGCGGATTGGGAAAGAGACTCGAGCAGCGAAAGGCTCTGCTTGGGAGTGGAAGGTGTTGACTCGGGGATGGCTTCCAGGCCAGCATAGGGTATGCGCTCTTGCTGGACACGTTTGTAGGTAGAAAAGGCGCCGGGGTGGGGGTGCGGCGAGACAGTGTTGACAAATATGCCGAGCTCACGAGCAACACCCTCAATCATGCGAAGTTGCCACGATGAGTCTTCCTTGGCTGCAACTGCGTCGTCTAACCTGCCACGGACGGGTGATGAGGCACGGGGAGTGGCATGTGCATCGTCTTCGTCATTTACATATGCCTCTCCAAAGAGAATGTCAAGTGTGTGGTCGTCCAGATCGAGCATGTCCTTGATGACCTTTTTTGTGATGCGGTCCAAGAAGCCACGCGGCTTCTCTTCTTCGTCGCCGTCCTTGGTTTTGTCTTCAGAAGAGTCTTCGTGCCACTCCATCTTCTCTGCATCTTCAGCCACGGCGGCAGCCTCGGGCCCTTCTTCAATAGCATCTGACTGGACAGAGGCTGCAGTCACAGAGGGTCTCTTGCCTCTGGCGGCTGAAGCCTGTGAGATGCGGCGTTGGCGGCGGGTCTCCCTCTGTATCTCCTCGAGCAGAACTCTGCTGTGTTCCAGCCTCCAGGCTTCGATGCGCGCATGGCGCTCGGCAGCCTCCAGCTCTTCTGGGTCGATTTCCTGAGGGCTTGGTGCATGGGTATTACGGTGGGCAGTGCCCATGTGGCTCTGGTGGACATTGTGGGGATTGAACTGTTCAAAGGCATACAGCTGCTCCTGTAGGTGTCGACTGGTGGAGTGGGTCGGTAGACGGAAGGATCCCAGGCCATCATGAGCTGGCAGCACAGTCGTGGACACTGGCGATGTGATATTGGGGAGAGTGCGAAAGTCAGCCAGGTGGCTGTCAAGGACGTCAAGCTCGGCATCGTCATCCTCGTCGTCGTCTTCTTCCTCGTCGTGGTCCAAGTCGGGATGGTTTCCATGTACCGATTGGGAGTGTATATCCGACTGATCCACGCTGGTGCCAATGTCTGAGTGAGATCTGAAGCTGTCGTTGATGGTGAGATATGAAGAAGTAGTGTGAGCCTCTGATCCAGCAACGGGTGGAAACAAGACCCAGGTCTGGGAAGCGGGGGACACTTGAGTCGGCGTCTGGGTGCCCCGGCGAGAACGACCCGTCTGCGACGGTGCTGAAGCAGAGCCCTCGCGTTGCTGTGGCTCGGTAGCGAGGACTACACGCTGAGAGGCGCGGGTTTGGAAAGCCATGATTTGCAGTGTATGTATATCGATGTGTATGTCGGTCTGTGATATGTCGGAAGATTCGAGGAATGTTGTTGTGTCAAACGGAAGATACACGAAGGGATTGTTGGTCTTCTATGATGATAAGGATAAGGGAGATTGAATTGAGATGGTGGGATGGCTAGCCAGCAAGATGGGCGGCTGGTCAGCGAATGGAGTCGACTAAGAAAATGAAGGAAAAGAAGCCAGACAAGGAAACAGAAGAGAAAGATGAACAACCGGTGAAGAGATTCAGTGTGGCTGAAGAAAAAAAAGCGGGAAAAAAAGAAGCTCTGATAACTTTGAGCAAACAGTGAAAGGCGGCCGGGCGTGCAACCAACCTCTCGAAGTCGAGTCCAGAGTCAAGGGTCAAAGTTAAGGGCAGCCAGAGTCAGAGGTCTCAACAAAGCACAGGCCGTAGCTGATAAAGATAAAGCCTAGCAGAGCCAAGCAATCATCGGAACCAGAGCCAGCCAGGGCCAGAGCCAGAGCCAGAGCCACTGAAGACTGCCTGAGAAAGGAGCCAAAGGAAGCTTGTCAGCTCGGGCCCGCCGTTTTTTTTTCTTTTTTTCTCTTGTTTGTTATTGTTTTGGGTACCTGGTCCAAGTAAAAGTGGCGCGGTGACGTTCTGGATGGAATTTCAGGGTCTGGTAGAAAAGCAAATAGAACAGGACAAAGACGTCGAAGAGCGGTGATGGAAATAAAATGGTGGTGATGACGAGAAGATTTTTTCCATTTGAATTATTCCTGAACATTTAATTTTCCTTTTCTTTGTTCTACCTTGCCTTTCAGGCCACAATCCGCTCTTTCTTCTTTTTCTCTCGTCTCTGGTTTCGTTGGGGAGTCTTTCGTTCCGTTTGCTCCCTTCTCCTGCCCAGAGGTCATATAGCCAGTCACGGGTTTGGGGGGTTTGTTTCCAAGGCCCAACACTTTTTCAGTACAGTGGAAAAGAGGTAGCAGCGGCTCCTTGTGGTCAGAAAATAAGGCAACTACGTAGCAATGGACTACAAGTTGCATGTACTTTGTATCTTTGTATCTTTGTATACTTCATGCGCTTTCTTTTTGGGCGCCCTTCTCTTTTTTCCCCAGCCATCCTCTCTATCAATCGCCTTCTCTAAGTAACTCTAAGTACACAAATCCCCCGCCCCCACTTTAGAAGTGCGGCGGCACCTTCGATGCTTCTGATAACGATCCTTCCTCTCTTTTCCTCGTTTTTTTCTGCCCTGCATGATCTGATCTCATTACCGATGACGCCAGAGGCGCATGTCTTTATTGTTTACTGACTGTGGTTTTCCCATCGTACGCTGCTGCCCATTTCTCACTTGATACAATGGCCTACTCGTGAATACTGTGTACTTGGACCTGTCTACTGCTAATACTGCAGACTTGGACTTGCCTACATCAGAGTGTCCGCTAACAACACCGCCCGTATTGCCTGGACCATCCCCTAATCTCCCCTTCTGCTCCCAGTCCAGCCTACGCAGTCACAATGCTGCTGTTGTTTCATACCTTTGCACCCTTCTCCTTTTTCCAGTGTCCCTGAGCCCAAATCACGCACTCCCACGATTTCTTGCGTTTGTCCAGCGGCAACAAGGAACGGCCCCCCTCCTTTCATCCACACACATTTTCCCTTCCAGCTCGGCACATGATATCATGGCCTGTCGCCTGTAACTCCGAGCAATATGCTTTTTTATGGCTGCATATGGCTGCATACACGCTCGTCTCTCGTGTATATTGTGCATCTACAGCGCACATCCTTTCCTAGCAGCAACGTCGGCCCACGACCAATCTTCGAGCCGAGCCCAGTCTAGTCCAAAAGTCGTTCATCCTAACTATTTAAGTAGCACTATGAACAAATAGCCCCCTATAATTAACGCAGCCAAACTGAGCAACAGAAGTCTCTGCGATCTCGGGATGGACTCGGAATTCCTATCCTGCTCTCTTCCTGAACCCCCTTCACGTTCTCCGTGTATGTGTATGACTGCATGATGCATGTAAGTAAATATGTGGTCCAAGGGCTCTCTTCCCCGCCTCGGACTCACAAATCACACTGTCTCTTGCAGTTTGTCTTGACGTGCTTGCGGGATAAGCAAAACTAAGAAATTACATCTACAACTCCTTCTCATTGCTCTGTCATTCATTGATGAGGTCATAGAAGTAATACGTCCCGACGTTTCTTAGGGTTATTACAGTACCACTAACCCTTGTAACACTAACATTGAACTTCAAATATGGATTTCTTTGATTTGTCACTAGGCTCGAGATGCCGCCACAGTTCGACTTCACACATTTTGTCTAGCATCACACCGACAGAGGAACAGTTCACGAACGCCAGACTTCACAGTATAGCATAATCCCCGAACACAGTACAGAAGCAACCCTCTCAGTGCCAGGCTCAATCGAATGTGTCCCGAAAAAAAATAAAAATAAAAAGGTTCCTTTCTCTCTCGCGGTTCAGGTGTAATTTTCTTTTTTTGTCATTCATTTGAAAACTAGAAGCCAAAACACTTAAGCCTCGAAGGCGTCAGGGAAGGCACGGATGTTCTCAGCCAGGGGACCGTAGTTGGGCAGGAACTTGACGTAGGCACCGTCGACCTTGACACGGCCACCGGCCTTGCGCTCGGCGTACTCCTCGCGGCGGAGGGGGGTGAAACCCCAGTTCTTGGAGACAATGATCTTTTGGCGACCGGGGAACTTGTACTGCGAGCGGCGGAGAGCCTCCAGGGCAACAGCACGGTCTAAAGGGAGAGAGCAGGTTAGCAATTGAGTCACGGAAAGTCCATGTACTGGGATACCAGGCGAAAAGAGAAAAAAAACGTACTAGAGTCACGAGTGCGGACACTCAGAATGATCTGACCAATGTTGACACGGGCAACGGTACCGTTGGGCTTACCCCAGGCACCACGCATACCGGTCTGCAGACGATCGGCACCAGCGCACGACAACATCTTGTTGATACGGACAACGTGGTAGGGGTGGGCACGGACACGCAGGTGGAAGCTGTCCTTACCCGAGGTCTTGACCATGTACCTATAAGCGAAAAGAAGTTTGTCGTTAGAACCAGTGACTGCAAAGTAAAGCCCCTCATACAGCATGGGCCGTCATCAATCAACGACAGCCAGCTCTAGCAGATCCAGTGCCACTTACTTGTTGGCGCAAATACGGGCAGCCTCAAGGGCCTCAGAGCTCAGCTGCTCATACTCGTTGGAGACGAGGTGAATGCACAGGGGGAAGTCGTCGACGTTGGCACGCTTGCGGCCCAGATCGAAGATGCGAATCTTGGGGTCGGGGACACCACGGTTGAAGCGCGACTTGGGGTACGGCTGCACAAGCAAAGAATGTTAGCAAACCATACTCTATAAGTGCATGACTTGTCGAGAGTGTTGGTGGGCAAGTTGTCGGTGGTGACCAAGATTCGGGGCGGATGATTGCCCAGTTCCAAGGATCACGAGTTCCGGAAATTGGCGATGATGGCGGGAACAATGGGAGAATCGGGCGTGATTATGACGGGGGAAAAAAATTCGACCAGAGTCTCGACATGAAGAATCAAGATCAACGCACCTTGTTCTTGCAGTACCGGTAGCAACGGGCGGGACGGCGGGCCATTTTGTCGTCGGTGAACTTGAAAAGTGCCTGAAAATGGGGTTGGTTGGTTAGTTGTGTTGGAGGGAAGAAAGAGCAGGCCAGGAAAAAAACCAAGAAAACCGACCTTCTTTGGATATGCTGAAGCTTGTGGCAAAGCCAATTTTTGATTTCTAACCCTTGATTTCAAAGCACTACGGCTCTTTCAAGCAAGTGGGCAGCCATGGGTGAACTCCGGAGCTTTAGGGCTCTCAGTCACGTACACACTCCTGATTGGCCAGACGGTTGCAAAATCTGTGGCTTAATGTAGAGGGCACAACAAATTGCGAAATGCCCCACATTTGGGATGCGGCGGAAATTTTTGGCATGTAAAACTCCAAAGCAAAAATTCGGGAACCTGTCGAAACTTGGATCTTGCATCATCAACCACAATCAGTTGTCCGTCAAAATCCGATAAAATGGCCCCCGTCAAGAAGTCTAAGCGCGATGCCCAGAACATCTCCTCCAAGCTGGCTCTGGTCATGAAGTCCGGCAAGGTCACTCTGGGCTACAAGTCGACCCTGAAGGTACGATTACCCAACACCCCCAGCTTCATGCTGGAAAGCGACGACGACTCGCTGCGAATGCGTTACTGATTCTCTTTCTTTCACACAGTCTCTCCGCTCTGGCAAGGCCAAGCTGGTCATCATTGCCAGCAACACCCCCCCTCTGCGCAAGTCTGAGCTTGAGTACTACTCCATGCTGGCCAAGACCAACGTTCACCACCTGAACGGCACCAACGTACGTAACAACCTCCCCAAATTGAAATCTTCACATGCATCATGGCACACACTGGCACCAGTGTGCGCCTGATATTGGTGGATATGACTGGTTTCCAGTCTATGAAGCCAACCCAGCGAAGAAGTCTTAAGACAACCAAGACTTTGGAGGGTAATGACCACATGCTTACTATATATCCTACAGATTGAGCTGGGTACCTCTTGCGGTAAGCTGTTCCGCTGCTCCACCATGGCCATTCTGGATGCCGGTGACTCGGACATCCTGAGCGAGCAGGCGTAAATTCTTTGACATTTGTAGTCAAGAATAAAAAAGTTTAAAAATAAAAGCAAGCATACTCTATCATACCAGACTTGGCTTCTCCGATCACAGCATGACGGACAAATACAATGGGACAAGGCGTTAACGGTCTAAATGGGCACTCGGTTTTGGGCGTTTTTTGATACTCTACCACACAATGGACGATACACAGTCTTTATCTTACTCTTGATGATATGAGAGCGTGATCAATAGGTTTGCCTCTTGTTTTCTGAAGTGTGAGAAGGCGTCTTTTTAACGTTGTGTCGTTAAAGTCACCGTAGAGTCAATGGACTGAAAATGCATAACGCAGTTTGCACAAGAGTCGTCAGGTGGTATTGAGTCACGTGATATGACACAACAAGACACCCTAGCAGCAGTAATGTGTTAGGGTCGACATCACAATGGCATACACATTCATTCACATACAAGCCATGTATAGCTGGCACATGTGATACACACAGGGTAGTAACGGCATGACGACCATCAACCAATGGCTTGATACACACGGGACTAGAGCGGCCTCGCTTGAGAGCAGTAAAGCCTAGCCCAAGTGAGGCTTGTAGTTGGGTCTTGGTGTACGCAGGTGCCATCGTAGCTGAAAATATCGTGCATCCAGCTATACACGTCCGGGGCAAGGTGGTCGAGCGCGTCCCACACTGTCTGGACCGTGTATATCGGGTCGAAGAGACAATTCTCCTGGCTGAAGCGAATGGTAAGGTCTAGAAAAGCAGCGGGCTGGAAGTTGGACAGGCGAGAAGTGGTGTTGAGTAGCAGGGCGAAAACACGGCCGTGGGGGCCTACGTTGCCGCTCAGATTTCGGAGGGCATGACGAAACAGACAAAACATGTAGGGCGGGACACTGTCCTCACTCGCCGACAGGCTGTCATGGACACCATAGACGCTGCTACTGCCGACCTCGGCACCTGGCTCCCTCAAGATTCCCTCCGTGACCACAAGGTCGGGGGAGGGCCCAAGCAGGCTCTGGGCCTCGTCTATGCAGATGATGAAGCTCTTGTCAAGGGCGTCCTGCCGCTCTTGGGGTTGAGCCTGCTCTTCTTCTCCTGATGCTGACGAAGCCGTCGTCTCGCCGTTGTCCACCGTAGCAGGTAGCACGTACCGGTCATTTCTAGTGGACCTGGCACTTTCCGGAGCGCCTTACAGAATTTGTTGCACGGCCTCCCAGGTCATGGGCGACCGTCACTAGGCTCCTAGAGACGAGGAGGAACTTGCTCCAGAAGTGGTTAATAGCATCTGAATCATGGAGATGGTTTAGATAGCGCCGTAGAGGTGAGGCAGTGGGGATTGACAAGCGCGAGCTGGGAAGACTGACGTAAACAACTCAGTGGCACCAATCTTTAGTCAGGTACCGGACGGTGAAGGACTTGCCGCTTCTCGAAGGACTCATGCATGTTATATACGGTACGAAGTACGGGGTTGCCCCGGTGGGTACCTTTGGGATAGTGCATGCTCAGGTTGTCAGAAAGATTCCAGAGAGGACCTCGCTGGGGTACCGACTGTTCGGTCCTGGCACCTCTTCGCTGCCGGAAGCCTCTCGGGCCACAGTTACCTCATCTCCCTATTTGGCGGACTGGAGTGTCGAGAGATCGAAGCGCTGGTTTTAGACAGATAATATATGGCCCCGTGATTCGTAGAAAGCAATATTGATGCAGAGAACAACACATAGAAACAAAAGAAGATGTATCTGTGCGACATGGCCGTTTAACAGAAACTTGATCATGTTAGACGATGGCGAGTTATAGACAAGAAAAGGCCATGTGACTCACAAGGAAATAGTTGATTCATTAAATGTGATGGTAAAGAAGAAGAAGAGATTTTTTGGTCCCCAGGATATTGGCCTATTGGCCTATTGGATGCAAACAGAAGCTCGTACTGAATAATGCAGTTACGATAGAAGGTGACTGTCGTGGATGGAGATACACATGTACTTGTCGTGTCTTGTTTGTAGCTTCTTGTATAGATTGATATTGCGCCATTCTGCGTATTCTCATGGCTAACCACAAGGACCCTCTCGATGCGTTGGTATGTCGACACCTGATTGATAACAAGGCTCTCGATCTCTTGGTCTCTCGATCTCTCGACATCATCTCATGATCTCGTCACTTACACAAGGGTACTTGACAGCCCCACTTATCCATCACCGCATCAAGAACAACCCTAACTGTGGCTGTTCCGGCTAAACCACGGCATCTCCCCATCCAGCCCCATCCAGCCCCATCCGAGCTGGGGAGAGCCCGTGAATAATATTCCCAATATTACCGCTGGCATAGCTTCACGGGCGGCCCAGCCAAAAGGGATTCCCGCTGCAACGGAAATGGCTAATCCAAATGCTTTCAGGCGAGCTGTGACCAGGCCTTTTTCTGAGCTGGAGAGGGCATTTTATTGAGGAGAGGGCACTGCTTTGGCCTCCTTTTTTTGCTCGCTATGACGTCTACAATGTAGGAGATTTGTATTCTGTCTCAGTTAACTCTCTACAGGATTTGCCCCCTCTCCGCTCTTCGTTCTGAGATGTCCCTGTTTCAGTTGTGCCTCTGTTCTATCCTTCGGTGCTGTTGTCGTTATTATAGGGGGGCCCTTGCTATGGGGTTGTCAGTGGTCTCCTTGCCCAAGCTCACCGCTTGGTCCTGCTTGGAGACAGCAAATATCCAGACCACAGGGCCAGGACAGGGCAGCCATAGCCCATAGCCCAGGGCCTATAGCCTATAAGCCCTCCCTGTTCTGCAGCCCCAAGCAGGCGCCACGGGCCCTGACAATCTGACAAGCAGTGCATGCATGCTTTGGCGATTGCTGTTGCCATTGCTGTTGTTGCAAAATTCATGCTGTTGCTTGGTTGCTTTGTCTGGTTGCTTTGCCTTGCCTGGTGTGTTGTTTGTTGTTGACTTTGGCTTGTAGCATAACGCCACGTTTACTTGGCTGGGCTGGCCATACATGTCATGTAAGTACATATACCGTCGATTGTTGTCTGTAAGGTGTACCTTTGTCGCTTTGCATGTAGCATGTACCACGTACCATGTACATACGCTCTGCTTCTGGAACAACAGCCTTTTATTCTTCTTCTCTTTTCTTCTTCTTCTTCTGTCCTTGCGAAAACCTTCTCGGCTTCAATTCAATTCAATTTGCACTGCATGATTAATCTTCTGCGTTTTCTGCTTCCATTATTATAACTCACCAGTCGGCCGCCTTTTTTCTTACAGCTATTCCTCTTTATTATTCTTATCTTGCTGTGTAGGGAATCTCTACACAGACACACACTCTCTCTCTCTCTCTTCCACACCGTCACTCGCTTGCGTATATTTTGGGGACTCTCCTTTTTATTTCTAGTCTTCTGCTTCTTTAGCGCCCAACCCACTCCCTCCATATTCGAGAATAACAACACACACCGCAAATCGCCTCTTTGCCTTTGCCGTTACGTCCGCCGTTGCCTTGTCCTCGTCTTGTTGCCTTCGCCATGATGACTGCCACCAAGCGTCCGACCTCCGGAGTAGGACGGGTGGCCACCACCACCACCACAGGTGGTGCTCCCGCCGCCCACTCGTCCTCTCCGTCATCGCCTGTTACCCCAACCGCCAGTACCACACCCAACGGCCATCGTTCTCGACCCAGCCGAACCGGCAGTATCCTCACATCCAGAGCCCCTGCTACCCGCCGCGAATCGCTTTTGAGAGACTCGACCGATGCCGAGCTCGAGGCCCGCGCCGAAGCTATTGCCGCCATCGACGACCTCAAGACCAGACTATCAAAATCCGAAGCTGAAACGGACCACTATCGCAAGGAGTCCCTGGTTCTCGAGACACGTCTGAAAGACAGCAACGTGGAACATGCCAAACTGGAGGAGCGCTTGCATGAATGTGAAGAACAGATTGAATCGCTTTCTAACTCAAAACGGGAGGCTGCCCGGCAAATGCGCGAGATGGAGGCCATTTACGAAGCCGAACGCAGCTCCATGACCAAGGAAAAGGAGGAAATGGCCAATCGCGAGGAGGAGATGCAGGCCGTCATCCAACGCCTCAAGGACAGCCTTTCACAACGGCTCACCGACGACGAGTTCCGCCCCAGCAGAAGTAAGAGACCCTGCCACGCACGGCATGTCATGCCATGCCATCACATCACATCACATCACTCTTACTCTTTCTTACTCTTACTCTCACCCTTTGTCCCTCTCCGTCCCTGTCACCTCCTCACCTCCTCACTTCCCTCCCCCAACTAACCCCTGATTTTTCTTTTTCTCGTTTTAATGCTGACATCACCCTTCCTTCTCCACACAGACAACAGCAACGCCAACTCGCCTACTGAGGGGGGCAGCTTTGCCCCGCCTTCCTCTATCCAACGCAGCGACTCACGAAACAACTCCAAAATCTTGCTACAAAAAGATAAGCTGATTGAATCTCTGCGTCTAGAACTTGCTGAAATCTCCATCAAGCTTGCCGAGGCCGAGAACCAAGGCGGCGGCCGCCTCCAAGAGGTTGAGCGCATGCTGATGGAGGCCCGCATGACCAACGCCCGCCTTATGGAGGACAATGAGAGCTACCAACTGCTGCTTCAGGAGAAGACCCTGAATGGCGACTTTGCCAAGAGTGACTTTAGCTACATGAACAGCCGTAACAGCGTCGATGGGGATTCCCGCCCTCTGCCTGCTAACGAAGATACTCTTGCCGCCTTGGAGGGGCGTAGCGTCACTAGCGGCACTACTCTGGCTGATGAACTCGGAGATGCCAGTGACGATGACGAAACCGATCGCCGCAATGTCAGCGAGCATGATGATGCCTACCGCCGCGTCGAGTCTGAACTTCGCAACGCCAAGGACCAAAACAAAGCACTCACTCTCTACATTAACAAGATTATTGAGCGTCTGCTCCAGCACCAAGAGTTTGAGGCTATCCTCGACCAGTCGTCGGATTCGGCCTCTATCAATATCAACAAGGAGCTCCCCCCTCCTCCCGGAAGAGAAGGCGGTGGTGTTCCCGGCTCCGGCTCTGGTGCTGGCTGGCTGCAGCGCACAAAGTCGCTCATGTCTAGCAGCAACACCACACCAAACCTGAGCTCAGTCTCGTCCTCTACAAACTCGGTGACGTCAGCTGCTGTCGCGGCCAATGCCGCCGCCGCCGCTGCCGCTGCTGCTAATGTAACTACCCCCATCACTGCCAAGCCCAAGAGACCCCGGCCGATGTCCATCATCCCCACTGCGGCCGGCCTCGCCAGTCTGCACAACGACCCCGATCTCGCTCCTCGCGTTCCTATTGGTAACATTACCCGTTCTACCAGTGTACGCCGAGCTCGTCCCCAGAGCGAACAGTACACGGGGCCGGGGGGCGCCGCTCTAGTCAACCAGATGTATCGCGGACTCGATGGACAGATGTCACCCCCTTTCAACGTCCCGCGCCGCTCGCAGACTTTTTTCGCGTCGGGAGCTCTAGCGTCGCCCGGCCTGCCGCCCTCTACGGTTCCTCTTTCCGGCCGGATGTCCTCCAGCACTGGCAGTCAGACGCCGTCCGCTGGAAACTTCCCAGGAATGCGCAGCGAGACGTCAAGCGTCTCTAACGAGTCGACTGCCGGCATTGTGACGCCGCCGTCGCAGAGCAGCCCGCCACAGGCCCTGCCGTCGGACAAGATGGCCCAGCCCCAGACGACGTTTGCGGGCAACAAGCCCCGGCCCCTGCGCCTGGTGCAAGACCACAACGACGCCGTCAATGCCAACAAGCGGAATAGCTGGCTGCCTTGGGCCGGGGGCTGGGGCAAGAAGGACGAGATTCCGGAAAACTAGGACCGATATTATGATCCTGCTAGTTCCCAGTCCTTTTTTTCCTTCTTGCTGATATCCTCTTCCGCCAAAGTCGAATTTCGGGAGGTTTTTGTTTGTTTTTTTTATCCTTTTTTTTTGCTTGACGACAACGATGACGATGCCAGGGACGTCCTTTATCTCACCTGGTGTCTATGTCTTTTATAACGGATGATTGGGACATGTCCATGATTTTCCTTTGCACTTATAATATGGCGGGACTCTTTTTGACGGACTTTTTGACGGACTTTTTTCTACTATTTTTGCTACGGCTTTCTTGTCCTTTTTTCATATTCCACGATGATTTACTGTATTTAGTTTTATATATCCAACCACATTTTCCAACTGAAGAAGACGTCGAGCACACACGATGTTTGAACGCTAGGGTTGGTCGGTGCGTGGGGTTACTGCCCATCACAGCCAACATCATGATGAACAAGACTTGCGCATGTGGGCAGAAATTCCGCAAGGTCTGCTCATTTTCTGCAGATTTTACGTTGACGAATGGTTTCTTCCCTTGGTTTCTTGACTGGACTGGACTGGACTGACCGCCACTTTTGGCTTTGGGTCTCGCTTGTGAGGAGATTGCAGACCACGTACATGCGTGACTGACTAGCATACTGGTTGGACATACAGATGAGATAAGGCTGGATGAGATTGATGGCTGGGTTTGTCTGATGCATTCTAGGGAGGGGGGGTTGTTTAGTTGTTGAGTGTAGACAGTCCGAGGTCAGGTGAAGGCTTTGGGGAGCGAGCGAAATGACATGCAGAGAAGTGAGTTATATAGACACGGCGGGCGACATGGCGGAACAGGAAAGGAAGGGCGAAGGAAGCAGCAGGTTAGCGCAGCAAGACAAAGCCAAAGAGAAGACGGCGATGGTTAGGCCAATAGAGGCGAAGCCCAGCTGGAGGTGGGTGGAGGCACATGTTGGCGGGCTTGGGCTGTTATTGCGCTGCTTCTTCGTACCGGCTTGTCGCTGTGTGGCTATGGCTGGCTGTTGCTGCTGCTGTTGCTGGTTTGCTGGTTTGCTTGCTGACGCCGATATGCTAACGCACCACGTCCTGCTTGCTTCCTCCTTGTTCGTCCCCCCTCCATTACGAGACTTTTTCTTGGCTAGGGCGTCAAAACCAGGGGCCCAGGCGTGATAAAGGAAGGGAACTAGAATGACACGAAATGGGGAAACGAGACGGGCAGGAAAGGGGAGAAGGTTGGGCAGGCAGGAAGTAGCTTAGTCACCAGACAAGACAAGACGCAAAAAGAAAAGAAAATCCGGCCATTAAGCGTCGGCAGGAGAGGCGGGCAAGGGTTAAGGGTTGTTTGCAGGGCAGGGCAGGGCAGGGCAGTTGATAGCGAGAGGGGAGGCGAACAGCAGAGGACCGCGTATCCAACGATTAAAAAAAAGGCGTCGTTGTTAGTGGTGCAAGTTGGAGAAGCTGCACATTAATAACGTGTGTACTATATGGTTCTTTGTACATGTACAGTTCACATGCGCGGCCTCGGGAACTTTTTCTCCTCTTGTTCTCTTTAACTGACGTCAAGACAGGTTCGTGTCCAAGTTACCCGCAGAGTACGCAAAGCTTTGGCCGAGAATGTGCTATGGGTTTAAGTACAGTTCATGTACCCTAGAGCGTCACGTGACGCTGTTTTTTTTTTGTTTTTTGTTGGGCGGCCGTTGTCACTCACTGTCTTGACACATTCGCTAGGATTTGTCTCTGATGCTGCAGGCTTACTTTTCTTTTCCATCTTGCCGATGGACTGACTATTGAAGATTCCTATCCTACGTATGCATGCATATACACACACAGCTTTGCAGAGGCATATAGACAACATGCGTTCACATGTTCACATGTGTGGATGCATATGCACTGCACTCACTCTGTGCATCGTCCCACACCATGACACACCACACTAAGGAATCCCTGACTTGCACGCCCTCGCATTGGAATGTGATTGGTCCAGGTTGTAGGCTTTCTGTTGTGTTGGTGTTGGTGTTGTGTGTGTGTGTCTTGTGTTGTTTTGTTGATGTTTGCTTCTCTAGGTACGGGAAACGGCACGGGAAACGGCACGGGAAACGGCACGGGAAACGGCACGGGAAAAGGCATAGATAGAGAAGAAGGAGAAAAAAGATCTTACTCGCTCACTCTCTCCCCCTTTGTTTCTCGCGGGGCCTGCCTGTGCTGGCTGAATCAACGGCGTGGACCGGCCCTCCATGTTGGGTTGTTTGTACACGTTTCTTGCTCTTTTTATGCTTGAACAAGTTTTATGCAGGCACGGGCACACAGGGCAAAGCCGAATCACAGGCTTTTAGTCACAGGCTTTTAGTATCACCCAGTTTCAAGCATGTGGAAGGGGGTGACGGAGGAGGCCTATTTTGCCGTTGCGAAAAAAAGAAAAAAAAAACAAAAGACAAGCGTGTTGTGTGTGATGAGAAGAAGAGCTGCTGACTGGAGGCGGCTCAGCTCAAGGAGGGATGCCATCTGACATCTTCTTTTCTGTTCTGTTCCTCTTCACGTATTGGATTAGTAATGCGTGTGCCTGAGCCTCTGACTTGCTGCTTGTTAGTGATGCTGACGGGTCGCTGTGCAAGTACATGGCATGTTACTTGGAGGGCCTGTCCACGGCCAATTGTGTAGCTGCCGGTGGCTGCTGGGTACAGAAAGATACATTCGTACAGGGGTCTGTACCCAGATTTTTGTTCTTTCTCTAGGGAAGCCCGCAATTTTTTCATGTTCTTGCCTTTATTGTCCTCCTGCTGTGCCGTGCCGCGTCGTTGCCGTCAAAAACTTCCTTTGACAAATCGCGTGTTCGGCTACTGCAACCAAGCGGCTGTTGGCTGGAGGGGAAAAAGAAGATGGAAGAAGAAGCAGAAAAATAAGAAGTTGCCAGTTGTATATGGGCTCGCGGCGTGCTTTCATTGGCTGCCAGGTTTCCTGGTTTTCCACTTTCCCAGGACTCCCGTTTGGCCTGCGATTAAAGCAGCAACTTCCCTGTATTTTGGGCTACAAAGGGCGGAAAAATCGAAAAAAAAAAAAGACGGCTGTTGCTTCAAACAGAAGCCAAGCTCCTTCCCATGCAAAACCCCACAGCACAAGCTTAGCTTTATGCACAATATTTGTTCCAAAAACATCAAGTCTTTTTTTATTTCTTTTTTCCATCTTTTTCTCTCTCTTTTTCCTCCTCTTTTTCCTCCTCTTTTTCTTTCATTCTTTTTGTGTGTCTTGTCATATCACAGCACATTTCTGCCCTGTGTCTTTATTTTTGCGCTTTTTATTGTTTCAGACGTCAAAAGAAACACTCACAAAATTATCCCATTTTTTCTGGCCCCTTTGTCTTTCTGTTCTGCCAGTCTCGCCCTCACTAGACGCCTGAATTAATCCATCAAGACTGCCATTTACTGTGCCTTTTCCCGCCAATTCAGAGCCCCAAAGCAAACCCGAAAATTCGTTCCAAAGATCGTCTAGTTGATCCTTCAGCGATTTTCCAGCTTTATTTTTCGGTCCTTGCTCGCCTCCATTTTTCTCTCTTTTCTTTTCTCCTGCTAGAAGCCCTTTTTATTTTTTTTTCTCTTTTTTATTTTTATTTTTCCACTCGCCTGTAAAATTGCGCCTTGC
Organism: Chalaropsis ovoidea; assembly: GCA_038407185.1. NCBI lineage: Eukaryota > Fungi > Ascomycota > Sordariomycetes > Microascales > Ceratocystidaceae > Chalaropsis > Chalaropsis ovoidea. Next base: position 9,329 of record JAXHKQ010000227.1, on the reverse strand, counting down.
TCTCTCCGATTTTCTGCTCTAGACTGGCTTTATTGGGCCACAATTTACACAACCGGCATCTAGATTCCCTTATACGGCATGGCACACCACAGACAACGTTTAACTGCCCAACAACCATAACAACAACAAAAACACGCTTTCCCACCGTTCTGCGCCATAAACAACTTGTCGCCTTGACTCTCCAGCTTCCTTTCGCCATCCTGCCCACACTCGCCTTTATCACGGCTTCTACTGCTCGCTCTTCAGCCAGACTCTGTGCAATCAATCAACCTCTGCTCTGCCCTGCCCTGCGTCCACCAACTACGCTACCAACTGCCCTGGCTGCTGGCCTCCTGAATCGTCATTGTCATCACCACCGTCAACCTCCAGCCAGCCAGCCAGCCTCTGGCAATCCCACCCTTCAGTGGCATGCCTGGGCTCTAATATAACCATACCGAGGCTGAATTCCTCCATCAAGGCACAAGTGTACGTCTATCGTCTTTGTTTCCCACTTTCCCACTCCCCTCTCTCTGCCCCGTCTCCCTTCATTGGCTTTTTGCTCGCCCTGGCCCTCCCTCTGTCATCTGTCGACGCGGCATTCTGTGGCATGCCATGCCGCTGCAAACCAACCCAAACCACGCCCATCATCCGTCTGACAACCGCTCATCCGCCCGTCTCCTTTCTAGTCCTTGTTTTCTCCAGAGCCACCACCAGCCCTGTAACCCGATACTATGGCCTCAAGGCTCTCCCCGAATGCCTACTCTGGTGCCGTCCCTCCCTTAGAACCAAGGGATCCATCAGTTACACCTCAACCCACCCCATCATCTACGCCTAGAAACCCATCTGGAATCCCGCCACGGACGCGCAAGAACTCTGATCACTCTCACTCACTCTCTGCTTCTTTGAGCTCACAGCGCTCTACACGATCTCAAAACTCGCCTCACAAGCCAACCCTCAGGATCCTGTCGCCCGTCAAGAACTCCCATCGCCCGTCTGCTCACATCTCACACTCGCTTTCTACCTCTGCTTTACAACCATCCCCAAACCCTCCTGTCTCTGAAGCCCCACGCGACGGCCCTCCCCGCTGGCCCGTGTCGCCCAGAATCCGATCGCCAGCTCTGAATCAAGTCCAACCTTCCAATTCTTACAACACCTACCCCATGCAGCGCACCCACCCCGACGCGCCCAGCCGCTACATTTCTTGTTCGGCAAGCAACTCGGCTTCAGAGTTGTCCGAGAGCGACACCGACGATCCTGACTCTTCTGCCGGACTTCGCACTCCCACTATGAACAACCCCAACTCGCTTGCTACCGTCCAGGAGGTCAGCCTACCAAATTCCCCCGGCCACATTTCCGAGGATACCGCCATGACCGAGATCCATAGTCGTCTTGCGACCGAAAACTCCCAGGAGCCCCAGACACCACAGACTCCAAGCTCACAGGATTCCGACGCTGCATCCGCCGCCAGCGTGCGCACCATCCGCGCTAGAAATGTCGCCCCTTACTCCGATGCCGAGGGCGCTAGCAGCACACAGAGCGACGGCCGGAAATCGTCAACTGCTGCCCCACAACCTCCCATGATGTCACGGCAATCCAGCTCCTTTTCCACCTTCACCAAGACCAAACCTACCACCGACGGCTCTTCCATGATTGTTGAAAGCGAAACCGTCACCTCTGTTCCGCAAATTTCGCTCGCTACTGTCCCCCAAGGCCCAGGCGGTACTCTTCGCGCCATGCCCAGTACCGAGACCATCCGCCCCAAAAAGGATCGCAAGAAACAGACAAGAAAGCAACCCATAAACCCCGGAACAGGTAAGCCAGAATCACTGTTAAAATATGAACCAGTATCCCAACACCTATGCTAACCACGCCCATAGCTTCTTCCAAGGCGGAAATCTTCGAGTACAAAGTTGCAAGCGCAGTCGACGAGGCCGACGACTCGGACTCTGACGAAACCTTTGTCTACGATTCCAACCCCCACGACGGCCCTAGAAGATATCACCACTCTAGAACCCCAAGTACTACTTCCATGGCCAGTCAGATTGATCGGCCCATGCGCTCTATTCACAGTGTCATGGACGTCCCCGGTCCTTCAACCTCTTCCAAGAAGAATATGAAGTTTGCCAACACGTTCAACAATGTTTCCGACACTCTTACTGGTGATGAAGATGGTCGAGGCTCTAGCAGAAGTAATATCGGGTCTTCTCGGAACTCTGCCCGCCACCAACACCAAATGAACAAATATGGCCGTAACCATAACTCGCATACTTCGCTATTCGATAACGAATCGCCCTTTGGTGGCTCGGCCCGGGCCAAGATGCAGGCAAACTCGCGCCAAAATTCAGGCCCGCCCAGCCCGCGGTTTATGACTTCGCGGTCTCATGCCAGCCGTCAAACTGGCTCTTGCAACCTCTCCAATGCTTATGATCTGGACGAGACTGGCCCTGATGATGAGCGCACGCCCCTGATTTCATACTCCAGACCAAACCGCCCCGGCCGTCAGAGCCGTCGCGGACCAACACCGCGCCACATCGAATCTCAGACTTACAGAAGCCGACCTTCTGCTCTCAACCGTTTAGCTGCTTGCCTTGTAGTTACCATGATGGTTCTAGTGGTCATTACTGGTGCTATTGGCTTTATGTTTGCTACTTCGCAGCCGCTCACGGATATCCAGCTTGTTGCTATTGAGAATGTTCTTGCGAGCGAGCCCGAACTCATGTTTGATCTCACGATCCGTGCCCATAATCCCAACATTGTCGTTGTCACTATTGATGATGCGAATCTGGAAATCTTTGCAAAGTCTGTCCATGCCGGGACAGATGCTGACTGGTACAACAATCCCCAGAATGGCCCTGGCAACAAGTTCAAGTCCGAGACACTGGGTGAGGACGTCCGTACCAGGGACGATCCACCTGAGGACATGCCGGATGAAACTGCGCCAAATATGCGGCTGGGAACTATCCAGGAATTCGACAGTCCGTTGTCCTTTGAGGGCCTGTTCTTCCACAAGGGCCTGTCCGTTTCCACCGGCGGCGTGAGACTCCCACTGCCCGGCAACTCTACCGTGGGAGGCTCTGAGCGGTGGGGAAAGGTAATTCAAGACGACTTTGACATCATTGTCAAGGGCATCATCAAGTATTACCTCCCACTGAGCCAGAGAATGCGGAGTGTGTCCATCTCGGGACGCACCCGCGTCAAGCCAAACTCTGCCACCAATCCATCCTTGAAGCCTAACGTCACCATGGCTGGGCCACCAAGCCCTTGAGGGGAATCGCTCCCTTCGTCCACTCTTTGCCCCGTCGCTTTCTTTTGTCATCTTTCGCATGTGCTTGGCATTTTATGAGCAGCCTCACATTGTATATTCCCCATCCCGTTTCTTTTCATGGCAACCAACCTTATTTACACGATACACGCCAGTCACGGCTGCGCTGCTTTTGCAGGCCACGCCCGCTGACCGCTGTTTTATGAAGCTTATGACCACACCCCTTGTTTTCCTTTTCTGCTTGTGTCTTTATTCCCCCTTTTTTTCTTTCTTCTTTTGCTCTTGACTTGACTCTGGCTGTGTTTATGCAGCCGAGGACCAGCAAATGGCCTGTTCACGCACTGCACGCGAGCTTGGGTATTTTATGTTGAGCACTCTCGAATCCAGCCAAGGAAAAAGAAAGTATGTCTGCTCAGCTTAGCCTATCTGCTGGCTCTGCCTTGAGCCGAGCAAGAGACCATCCGAGTCGCTCTTATGTTCTGTTCTATTCTGTTCTGCCCTTGTCCCGGCCTCTGATGTTTTTTGGGGTCTTTTTATCTTTTTGCCTCTTCCTCTACTTGTACCAGACTAGCATATTCATTGTTTCCTTTGCAGCTTGCGATTACAGTTGTTTCTTGTCTTCTTTTCTGCTGTTACTGCTGCTGCTGCTGCTCCGTCCCCTCGGTCGATTTGTTGGCCGGATATTCATAGAATCTGGTTCTTGTTTTGCTTTTGGTGCAGGCTGCTTGCTTGCCTTGCCTTGCTGCACAGTTAATTACACATAGAACTTATCAGTTTATACAGATACAATATATAATCAACGGAACACGATATATGCAAGTACAGCGTGTTTGTGAGCAAGAGTAGATGAAAAGATGAAAAGAAGAATATATGTATGCTATATGCTGTGTAGGAGAATAAAAAAAAAAGAATCCGGCAAAGTTCGTTGTCATCCAGCTGAACTGGAGCACTGGGAATTGAGCCCAATGCGGGGGTCGAACCCGCAACCTTGAGATTAAGAGTCTCACGCTCTACCGATTGAGCTAACCGGGCGGATGTGGGTGTTGTTGAAAGTGCAGGCGGATAAAAGAGCTTGTAAGGGTTCGGCATGCCGGAGCAGAAGCTTCGCAGTTGGTAGGGCTTGGATTCAGCAAGATGGTGTTCATGTCAAGTAAGGGAGCCTGGTGACTTGGCAGAGAGGTTGTGCTGCTGGTAAGAGTCTGAAGGTGGGTGTGTAGAGCATGCGTAGCGGGGTGAGATTGAACTCAGTGTGCAGTTAGACCTGTACGCACACAGACTTCATATAGACTTCACATAGACACATCGGCCTTCAATAAAACAGTACCCCAAATTTCATTCATATCTTCTTTTGGTGAACCAACTCCGTCAACGCCAAATATGTAAACACGCATATCAAACACTAGGAAACAAGACCATAGCATCGTTAAGGAAAAAAGAAGAACAAGAACAAGAAAAAGCCCGCTCATAATGGGAAAAGGAAACCAACAACTCCCAGCAAGCAAAGAGAAAGAAAGGGACAGAGAGGGACTGCAAAGAAGGCGAGACAGAGGGGGAGGCCCGTAGAGGCGCTAGTCAGAGGGGACACAAACCACTCCTCAGACAAACAAGACCTCCCAAGACCTCCACTGCCTGCCTATCCAGCCGCTGCTGTCCTGTTTATGAAGCAAAGTGGATGCCCTCCTTGTTGAACTCGTACAGCAGGCGCAGGAAGTCGCTCTGGTCGCACTTGGACGCACGCTGCTCGCCCAGCCCGGTGCGCTCCAGTGTGCCGAGCACCTTGGTGCGCACGAGCTCGGTGGTCTTGGTTTTTCTGCGTTTGCTGGGCGTCTTGGCGTCTGCGGCGTCCTTGACCTGCATGTCCTTGAAGAACTCGGGGGCATCGTCGTCGTGGTGGTCGTCGTCGCCATCAACGTCCATGCCGTCGTCGGCGTTATCGGCCTCCATGTCCTCGTCCTCGTCGGCGGCGATGGCGGCGCCCGAGGCGTCGATGACGGTTTCGTCCAGCGGCACGTCGTGCAGACTGGCCCAGGTGCGGTAGTTGCGCTCCAGCATGGCCATGATCTTGCCGGTCAGGAAGGAGGCGCGGATGGTCTTGTTGCGGCGCGAGAACACGATGCGCAGCAGGCCGTCCCACTCGTCGTAGCTGACTTCGGGCCGCGGGTAGATGGGCTCGATGCGCACGACGCTGGACTCGACCTTGGGCGGCGGGTTGAAGTTGGCCTTGCCGACCTTGAGCACGTGGGAGACCTTGGCGAACAGCTGGGCGTTGGCAGAGAGACTAGAAGGGTGTTAGGTTGGGGTTGTCCGTTGGTTGTCGGTTGGCTGTCCGTTGGATGTCCATCTCATTCCGCATTTTTGACTTACCGGCAGTATAGAGAATCGCCGGGCTGGGCCACAAGACGCAGGGCGAACTCGCGCTGAAGCATGAGAACAGCGGTGCGGGGAGGCTTGGGCATGCCGAGGATGCGGAAAATCAGAGGACTGGAAATCTGATAGGGAGTGTTGGAGATGAGCACGTCGAAGGCGGGCAGCGTCTCCATCTTGATCACATCGCCCATTAGGACTTCGAGCTTGCGGTGCTCGGGCGTGCCCTGCACACGCTTGGTGACTTCGGCTGCCATGCGAGGGTCGATTTCAACGCAAATCAGCTTCTTGGACTGGGGCAGGATGCGCACTGTCAAGTTACCCGAACCAGGTCCGACTTCGAGAACAGTGTCGGTCGGCTTCAGGTTGGCCTTGGCGACGATGGCATCGCTGACACCGGGGTTCTTGAGGATATGCTATGGGGAGCGTTAGAGATCTGCGCACAGGAGCGTCGGGGTGCTTTTCGGAGTCTACGAGGTCGCGGGAGGGAGCGCAGTCTAGCTAGTCGTCCATACTATCATACCTGGCTGTGAGGTGTTAGCTTGGAGCAGAGACTTAAAGACCAGACCGGGACGGGGCAATGCTATCAGACTGACCCATAATCTTTGTTGAACTTGAAAATGTTGTTCTTGGATGACTTGTCGTAGGGAGTGGCACCGCTGGCGCCGTTGCGCTTGGGGGTCTTGACTTTGCCCATGGTGTGTGTGTAGTGGGGTGTCTGTGTTGTGGTGTCTATGCCGTGGTGTGTCTATGCTGTGGTGTGTGCGCCTGATACGTTTTGCTGCTCTCTTGACGTTGTGGGCGTACAGATTCGCTCGCGGGGTGAAGATCGTGGAATTTTTTTGCTGCAGGACTTGGATTCTGCCATGTGGGTCTCGCTGTGATAAGATAAAGGCGGTGGGAGCCGAGACGTCATTAAGCGTGCAACGTGCAGAGGACAGTGCCACGGATATGTGCACTGTGCACTGCAGACCCGCCAAAATTTATCACGGCAGCTTGCCTTCAGCCTTGCCCGTGATCCCGCTTCAACGTTATCGTGATCAACCATACTCGAGCCTCGTTGGGCATTTTATCGTCTTTTTTCTTTCATTCTTTCACACACAGCCCGATTAATACGCCAATCAGCCTTACCCTAAGCTACAGCGCAGGCTTTCCACATACAAAAGAGTACGTTACGACTCGCAGATCAAGAGTCCGATACAGCTCATATTCATCATCTTCGCAGTGAGCCTATTCTACATTAGAAGTCTCAGCCTTTGTGCTGCCGACCATCACCACCAAGACAGCCCGAGGCGTTGGACTCTAGAATCTGCTCGACCCTGATTCGACAATGTCCGGCCGACGAGACTTCTTGAGCCAGCCGGCGCCCGAAAACTATGTTGCCGGCCTCGGACGTGGTGCCACCGGCTTCACCACACGCTCCGATCTAGGCCCTGCCCGCGACGGCCCCAGCGACGACCAAATCAAGCAAATCGTTGCCAAGCGTGCCGCGCAGCTTGGTATCACGACCGACAACCGAAAAGGCGACAAGAAAAACGCAGGCGATGACGAGGCTGGCGGCGGCGGCGGCGGTGACGATGAACGATACCAGGACCCCGACAACGAGGTTGGTCTGTTTGCCGGTGGCAGCTACGACAAGGACGACGAAGAGGCCGACGGGATCTGGGAATGGGTCGACCAGCGCATGGCCAAGCGACGAAAGACGCAACGCGAGACGCGCGAAGAAACGGAGCGCGAGGAATACGAGCGCAAGAACCCCAAGATCCAGCAGCAGTTTGCCGACCTGAAACGCGCGCTCGGTACCGTTACCGACGAAGAGTGGCAGAACATACCCGAGGTCGGTGATCTGACGGGCAAGAACCGCCGCGCCAAGCAAGCCTTGCGCCAGCGCTTCTATGCTGTCCCGGATAGCGTGCTTGCGGCTGCGCGCGACGCCGGCGAGATGTCTACGACTGTGATGGACGAAGGCACCGAGCCGCCACAGACAGACGCAGCCGATGGGACCATGACAAACTTTGCCAAGATTGGTGCTGCCAGAGACAAGGTGCTCAAGGTCAGACTGGACCAGGCGGGAAATGATTCCAGCAGCAATGGGACTGCTACCAGCATTGACCCCCAGGGGTACATAACCAGCCTCAACCGGCAAGTCATCTCGGAGGCGCAGGCCAACGTTGGTGACATCAACCGTGTGCGAGAGCTTCTGCAATCTGTCATCAAGACGAACCCTAACAACGCCCTCGGCTGGATCGCCACCGCCCGCGTGGAGGAGCTGGCTGGCAAAACCGTCACTGCGCGCAAAATCATTTCCCAGGCGTGCGAAAAGCAGCCCAAGAACGAGGATGTGTGGCTGGAGAACATCCGCCTCAACGAGGGCCACAATGCCAAGGTTATTGCAGCAAACGCCATAAAACATAATGGCCGGTCGGTCAGGCTCTGGGTTGAGGCTATGAAGCTGGAAAACATCCCAAGCTCTAAGAAGCGTGTTATCCGCCAGGCCCTGGACCATTTGCCCGAGTCCGAGGTGCTGTGGAAGGAGGCCGTGAATCTTGAGGACGACCCGGCAGATGCCCGTCTTTTGCTTGCCAAGGCCACAGAACTGATTCCCCTTTCCATCGACCTGTGGCTGGCTCTGGCACGCCTTGAAACGCCGGCGAATGCGCAAAAGGTGCTCAACAAGGCGCGCAAAGCCATCCCTACGTCTCACGAGATCTGGATTGCGGCCGCCCGTCTCCAGGAGCAGCTGGGCGATGGCAACAAGGTCAACGTCATGAAGCGTGCAGTGCAAGTGCTTGCCAATGAGTCGGCCATGCCCAAGCGCGAGGACTGGATTGGCGAAGCCGAAAAGTGCGAGGACGAGGGCGCTGTCGTCACGTGCGGCAACATCATCCGCGAGACGCTTGGCTGGGGCCTGGACGAGGACGACGATCGCAAAGAGACGTGGATGCGTGACGCCAAGTCGAGTATCAACCGCGGCAAGTACGAGACGGCCCGAGCCATCTATGCATATGCCCTGAGGGTCTTTGTCAACAGCAAGACGCTGTGGATGGAGGCTGCAGACCTGGAGAGACACCACGGCTCCAAGCAGTCGCTGTGGGACGTGCTGGAAAAGGCAGTCGAGGCGTGCCCCAAGAGCGAGGTGTTGTGGATGATGCTCGCCAAGGAGAAGTGGCAAGCAGGCGACCTCAACGGGGCGCGCCAGGTGCTTGCGCGAGCCTTTAAGCAGAACCAGAACAACGAAGACATCTGGCTGGCTGCAGTCAAGCTGGAGGCCGAGAACAACCAGGTCGACGAGGCGCGCAAGCTTCTCGAGATGGCGCGTGAGCAGGCGCCTACGGACCGTGTGTGGACGAAGAGCGTTGTGTTTGAGCGCGTGCTCGACAACAAGGACGACGCGCTCAACCTGGTCATCCGCGCGCTGCAGCTGTTCCCCACGGCCGGCAAGCTGTGGATGCTCAAGGGCCAGATCTACGAAAGCATGGGCATGGTGCCGCAGGCGCGGGAGGCGTACAGCACAGGCGTCAAGTCGGTGGCCAAGGCGGTGCCGCTGTGGCTGCTGTACTCGCGGCTTGAAGAGCGCGAGGGCTCGGTGGTCAAGGCCCGCAGCGTGCTCGACCGGGCTCGGCTGGCGGTGGCCAAGTCGCCGGAGCTGTGGTGCGAGTCGGTGCGGGTGGAGCGGCGGGCGGGCAACCTGAGCCAGGCCAAGAACGTCATGGCCAAGGCGCTG
>JAXHKQ010000226.1:0-32980 GCA_038407185.1 Chalaropsis ovoidea | reverse complement strand
GGGTGGGAGAGAGGGGAAAAGGGAAAAAACAAAACAATACCCCCCCCCCCCCCCGCGTGTCCCCCATGCTAACGCCCCGCCCAGGACTGGACCGTCATCTCCGGCTTCATCGGCTCGCCGCTCATCCCGCCCTTCCACGCCATCGCCAACGTCGTCGGCGGCATCATCGTCTTCTTTGTGTTCCTGTCCATGGGCCTGCACTTTTCCGGCACGTGGTACTCGGACTACTTCCCCGTGCAGAGCTCGCTGTCGTTTGACAACCTGGGCCTCGAGTACAACGTGTCGCGCATCCTCAACGCCAAGTTCGAGTTCGACGAGGCCGCGTACCACGCCTACTCGCCCATCTTCCTGCCCACGCAGTTTGCGCTGTCGTACGGGCTGTCGTTTGCCGCCGTCACGGCCGTCATCGTGCACGTGTGGCTGTACCACGGCAAGGAAATCTGGAAGCAGTTCCGCCTGGCGCGCCACCAGGAGGACGACGTGCACATGCGCCTGATGAAGAAGTACCGCGACGCCGAGGACTGGTGGTACGTGGCGCTGTTCCTCGTCATGTTCGGCCTGTCGTTGGGCGTCATCGCCGGCTGGCCCACGGGCTTCCCCGTGTGGGCCTTCTTCGTGTGCCTGCTGATCCCCGTGCTGTGGCTGCTGCCCATCGGCATCGTGCAGGCCATCTCCAACATCCAGCTGGGTCTCAACGTGCTGACCGAGTTCATCATCGGCTACATGGTGCCGGGCAAGCCGCTGACCATGATGATGTTCAAGAACTACGGCTACGTGTGCATGGGCCAGGCGCTCTTCTTCGCCCAGGACCTCAAGCTGGGCCACTACATGAAGGTGCCGCCACGCGTCATGTTCTCGTCGCAGCTGGTGGCGTCGGTGTGGTCGGCCATTGTGCAGATCGTCGTCATGAACTGGGCCTTTGACCACATCCCCGACCTGTGCGACGCCAAGCAGGAGAACCACTACACCTGCCCGGGCGGCCGCGTGTACTACACCGCCTCCGTCGTGTGGGGCGCCATCGGCCCCGCGCGCATCTTCAGCAGCGGCGCCATGTACAGCGGCCTGCAGTGGTTCTGGCTGGTCGGCGCCGTGACGCCCGTCATCACGTGGTTCCTGGCCCGCCGCTGGCCGCACTCGCTGTGGCGCTATGTCAGCGCGCCGCTGATCTTTGGCGGCTCCGGCTGGCTACCGCCGGCCAGCGTGTACATCTACCTGTGCTGGGGCCTTGTCGGCACCGTCTTCAACTTCTTCATCAAGCGCCGCTACACTGGCTGGTGGCTGCAGTACAACTATATTGTATCTGCCGCCCTGGACTGCGGCCTGGTCGTGGCGACGCTCGTCATCTTCTTCACCCTGTATCTGACGTCAGCAACTCATCCGCAATGGTGGGGGAACCTTGGCGCCATGGAGACGCGGGACTATCTGGAGACCGCCGTCAGCTCCAAGGTTGCCGAGGGACAGATCATCGGATCGGCCCAGTGGCCGTAGATGTGGGGCGTGCACGTGACACGCACATGTTAGGGTTGTTTGGAAATAGGGTTTCCTGGTTGTTTCTCATGCCGGCGTTGGATAACATTCGTTGCTCGTTATTTGTTTTTGTTTATCTTTTCATTTCACACTATTTACCGTCTGCTTCTCGGGGGTCATACATTGCTTGAATTATACTGGTCCTTTTCTGATTTTTATGTGGTATGAAAACAGTTCTAGAATAATAGTACACCACCTGTATATGTGCCTTTTCCCAGCACACGTGACAGGATGGTAAGAGGCCTACTGTACCAACACAGGCCAGCTTTTTCTTTGGGAGAGGACTTGGGAGGGAGAGAGAGCGGGAGAGAGCGCGGGAGAGAAGAGCAAGAGATCTATAGATGTCCCAGAGAAAACAAAACCAACGAGAATAAAACGTGCGAAATGATAACAAGGGTCGATGATGTACAAGGCCACAGACAGCACAGCACAGCACAGGGCTGCGTGGGGAGTGGGAGTAAGAGAAAAGACGAGAGACAGAAAATGGAGAATAGCAAGAATATAATGTACACGGGGGTATGAATAGGGAAGGGAGGAAGAGGGGGGGGGGGTGGCGAGAGGCGGTGTGTTGGTTGAATCGGTGGTCGTCGTCGTTGTCGCGAGACAGCAAGAGAGAAGAGAAGAGAAGCCCTTGGCCGAGAGGACAAAGCATGCGGGGGAGGACGGCTAGCTAGGCTGGAGGAGTTCACAGCCCGCAGCTCGGCCCCCAGTCACCGGTCCAGGTCTAGGCCCCGGCCTGGAGCTCAACTCAGCGTCCATCTTAGCTCTCACCAAACAGGTGTAGCACACCCTCGTAGATGCCAAACATGATGGCCGCGTTGGGCACTGCCCTGAGCAGATGCGGCGTCATGCCGCCGTACAAGCCCGCGAAGCCTTCTTCCTTCCACACCAGCTTGAAGCACTGCACCAGCCCCGTGTACTTTGGCCGGCCGTCAGCCAGCGGCGCCTGGCGCAGCCGCGTGCGGGCCACCTCGTGCGGGTACGTGATGATGCTGGCCACCAGCTTCGCTCCGCCGGCAGCGCTGAGCTTGCCCATGATGTCGCCAACGCGGTCCCACGTCGTGCGCTCGCCGCCGCGGGCCTGGATGCGCATTTCGCGCAGCGCCAGCCGCCGCTTCATCTCCTCGTACAGCATCCACTGCAGCGTGCTCTCCGCCACGCCCAGGTAGCTGGCGCTCATGCCCTTGTACATGGCACCAACGCCCTCGGTGCGGAGCACCTGCGCAGCGCAGTCAAAGGCGTTGCGGTAGCGGCGCAGCGATGCACTGCCCTGCTTAGTGGCCGTGTCCTTGTCGAGCTGGAGCCGCGTCTTGATCATCCAGATGGGGTTGGTGGCCGTTGCCGTGGCCACACCGGCAAGGGCGGCCGCTGAAAGGTGCACCCAGGCAGCCTCGCGGCCGTTGTTGAGATGGTCGGAAATCATCCGCTTGCCGTTGCCGTATGTGTAAAAGTGGATTGACCGCGCAGGCACGACGCCCACCAGGTTGGGCCCGAGACCCTTGAACAGAGCCCGGGGGCCCTCGGTCCGCCAGACGTTGGCCAGGATCTGAAGCGTCTCGTTGAGGTGGCGACCGGCCGCCTTGACGGGGTGGAAGATGCCACCGCCAGGCATGTGGCTGGCGGCTGCGCGAGACTCGAGCAATTGCGTCTGGTAAAAGTCTGACTGAAGGCGAGTGCGCAAAACATCGAGCGGGGCTGTAAAGGCAGCGGCGGTCATGCCTCCAGCACTGTTCGACGACGGTTAGTCAGCAATGTGCAGTGAAGACAGGGAAACAGCAAGCAAGCCCGGTCTGCCCCGGGCCGTATATACGTGGTGGTGTCCAGGACCGGGGAGGTGCCGGGAGAGCAGCATGTAGGGCGGAAGAAGCAGAAGAAGGAGAAACGACTCACCCGCCAGCAACAAAGTGCACCCATGATCGCGAGGCGCTTGAAGGGGTGGCCTTTGGTGACACGGCGGCCACCGTCGAGTTGGGGGCCGGTGCGAGAGCCCCCGCCGAGGCCGCCGGAAGGGCGCCGTCCCCGGCCCGCGATTTGGTATCGGGCAGCGCCTGGGCGATCATTATATAGCAGAGACGTGTAGCGAATTGGACAGGCTATATGATGGGGATTGTGCCGTGGGCACAGTCGAGTCGAGTCTTGAGCTCTGAGGGCCGATCAAGCAGCAGTTAAAAAAAAAAGAGAAAATCAGATCAGACGAGGCCGACGGGGTTCGTTATCGATAAAACGTCCAACCGAAGAAAAGAAGGACCAAAAAAAATCTCTGTCACAAATCGAAGAGACGCAATTGCAAAAATCAGCGGCGCAACGCGAATAAATGCAATCGGTGATGAAGCAAAATGGCAGAAGTTTGGTGATGATGTAAGAAAAAGAAAAAGAAACGTGAGAAAAAAAAAGAATAAAGAAGAATAAAATTCAGAGCCAATAAAAAAAAAGAATAAAGAAAAGAAAAACCAGAAAGAGGCAACTACCGTTTAAGAGACAAAAAAATACGGCTGCTCCTTCCCTGAACAAGTTCTAATCGATAAAACTTTTCCCACTGAAAAAAAATAGCACTTTACTTGGGGTTGCCCCGCAGCCAGTCCAGGCAGGAACGACGAGTCTTGCTTGTAACGGGGCAGTACCCCGCCTCGATTGTGTGGTTTCGCTTTATTGCATAATTCACTGTTACATATGTGCTTGTGCTTGTGCTTGTGCTGGTGTGCTCGGCTGCTTGCTTGCCCCTCGCGCTGAACATCAGACCTACTGCCATCCAACACGCGAGCTCCCGTCCATTTTCACATCGCGTGGCTGTGGTTGTGCCTGAGCCTGTGTCTGCTGTGTCTGCGCCGCCGCCGCTGCTGCCGCCGCTGAAGCAACGTCTGCCATCACCGTGAGCATGGAATGTGCCGGCTCTCGCGGGGGCATTGGTGGCTGCGGGGAGCGACTTAGACTATGGCTGTGCGTGTGCCCATGGCTGCCATGTCCGTGGCCGTGATCCTGGCCCTGGCCATGTGCCGAGTCTGCTGGCGGTCCTTTGTGTGGCGGTCCTATGGTCCCAGTCCCAGTCCCACTCCCGGTTCCCCCGCCGCCACCACCCTCACTACTGTCTACCTCCATGCGCATATGCACATCAGATGCCGCCCCTCGGTGAGGGTGTTCTGACCCCGGCGTCCCTGGCGGCAAGGAACTGGAATCATCGCCCGCCGTGCTTTCATCGCGGCACACAGTTTGCGGCGTTAACTGGTCCATGACGGGCGATAGCAGCCGGTCGTCGTGGTTCAGACCCATCGGGACAGCCAGATTTATCCCCGGCAGCGACTGGCCGGACGCCCCTCCGGCAGGGCCGGATATGCTAGGCGACGTGCCGCCGTTGATGGCCATGTTGGCAGCAATATTCACACTGTCCTTACTGACCAGCGCCATTTCCTCTTCCGTCACCATCTTCCATGCACACTTGGCGTGCTTCTTAGTGCAGCCTTGGCATGCAGTCAGATGCTTGACACAGTTGAGCCTCAGCCGTCTACAGCGATCGCATTGTGGGACCACCGGCGCGCCCTTTTCCAGTCTCTCGATCCGGGCCATAATAAGCTCGCGATTAAACGTCTCTATGTCAGAGGAGCCAGGGTCCAGGGTAATCTCTGGCGTCAGCCGTCGGTATGCTTGGCTGCCGACCGAAAGCCTGTTGCTGCTGCCGCTATTGCCGCTCCCGCCATTATGCCCCTTGCCGGAGCCTACGCTGACACCACTGCCATGGCTTTTGCCAGAACTGCTACTGGGGCCGTTGCCGTGGCCTTTTACAGAGCCACTGCTGGAATTGGCGCCACCCGTAGCTGCTAGTGGTGGTAACTGTATGATAGGGGTGGGTATTGGTGAGACCGGGAGACTGGAGGGCCTCCTGGGCATGTGGTCATCTGAGATGTTGACGACTGGTAACGGGGTGGAAGGTGGTTGTAGCTGTAGTTGTGGTGGTTGCGTTTGGGACTGGGACTGGGACTGGGACTGGGATTGTGATTGTGATGATGGGTGTGGTAATTGTTGTGGCTGAGATGGCAACTTGGGCTGCTGTGTCTCAAACTGCTGCAGAAGATCTGCATGTAAATCGTAGCCCCCACTGGGGCCGTGCCGATGGTGCGGATACCACGACGATCGGCTGCCGTTACCAGCCGCAGTAGAGCTCTGGTGTGGCTGCTGCTGTTGGTCGTGGTGGTGTTGGCTTGCGTGGCGGCCATGGTGCATCTGGTGTTGCTGCGACGACTGCGGGGATGGCTGGTGGTGGGTGCGCCGCTTTTCAATGGCCAGTTTCCTCCGGCTCAAGTTGTAGTTGAGTTGGCGGGCGCGCTTGGCAACTTCATCGGCTCGCATGATGAGCATCTGAAGCCTTGACTCAATGATGTCAACAGTGGCAAGTTCTGCAGTCTCGTCTTGATCCAGTGGTTGTTGCGGCATCAGACGATCAACAGCGCCAGAGACAATGAGGCGCCAGTCATCTTCTGTAATCTCGACGCCGTATCCGTAGAGGTTGAATCGGCACACTCGATCCTTGCCCAAGACATTGGTCAAGACAAAGTCGTTGGGGTTTTCCTTGGCAAACGTAACAATATCAACCCAGCAGACTGGCCGGCTGTAGGGCGTCTGTGAGGGCGAAGTGACAATGGGCCCCTCAAAGGCGCTTTCGAGTGCCTTGAGAAGACGAGGGCCGGTAAGCTTTGCACCCAGTCGCAGAGCAAGACTCTCGTGTTTGCTAAGGACGCCTGTGTTATTTGCTTCGTGTTAGTTGGGTGGTGTTGGTATTGAGACATGCGTTTTCCGGGTTGTAACGCCAAAGCTTACCCTCGTAGTCCTCGATTAGTCCAAGTATGTCGGTAAAGGTATCACGATCGCCTTCCATAAGCCGTAGTTTTCCCATGTTGTTCTGGGCAAGGTAGTTTATGGGCGCAGTATCAACTAGACAGCGTGGGTGGTTTGTTAGCATGAGCTGCGCTGCGATAGTGATTACAGCGAGTGTACCCCGACATACTATGAGATGGCATGGGGCGGGGGATCAAGTCCGTAGGGACCGAGGCTTCGTGGGCGTTTCTCTTCCGCTTGAGCGGTTCGTGATCAGAGGAATGCGCCATTGCGAAGGGCAGTTTCGGGGCGAATGGTGGCTGTGCGGGGGCCGATCGGGGGTGTGTGAAAATGTTCGGGTCTTGTGAAACAGTATAAACGCGGTCAAGATTCGTATTCCGGGTAGGAGTCACGGCATCGGAGCCGGGGCTTGGAGGGAAAAAGGTGTCGATCACAACGGGAGAGGCTCCGGCGTAGCAGCAAGAGGACAGAGGACTCGGGCCGGTGAAGAATTAGACAGTGGAAGCCGAGTCAGACTGGAGCCCTGTAAGCTCCAGCGCGTCGCCCTAGCGTGATGCGCCAGTTTCACCAAGAGAAGCACGCCCTTCTGAAGAAGAAAGGGCACAAGCACCAGTACCGAGACAGGCAGCGCACACGGATACGGACGCGGACACGGACACGGACGGACGCAAGACGACGGCTATCTCCCACGACCAATGGATGCCGTCGGACAGGCAGACGGGTGGTGGGCAGACGGGCGGGTCTCTGGTTGATCTTTGGCGGCGGAAAAGCGGTGGCGGGCTGACAAGGCTGAAGAGAGCCGGGATCGAAAAGATAAGCGCGTGCAATATTGCTGGGCGTCCAGCTGGGGCGGGCGGAGAATGAATGGCCCGTTGTCGAGGGGGGGGGGGCAGCAGCAGGCAGATAGGGCTGGCTGGGAGACTGAGAGCAGTGCAATTAGAGTTTATGTTTAATAGAGTAGAAGGAGAAGAATAAAATGTGTAATAAGCGTCAGCCTTGGCTGGGTGACGGGAACAAGGCTGAGAAGAAGACAGGAAAGAAGAGTCAAAAATCCCGCCTGCGACGTGGGCAGACAACAGCGTCAAAGTAAAGAACGCCGTGATCAATCAATGGTCCCTGGCAGCGGCAGCGGGGACAACAACCCTTGTCGAGAGGATTTGGGGACCATCCCTGTGAGAAAGTCGAGAACGAACAGAGTCCAAGCCGGAGGCAGATTCAGAGTCAGAGCCTAAGCCTAAGCCAGATGGTGGTGAGGAGGCGGCAGTATAGAGGGGGGCGGGGGAGAGAGGCCTTGTCTGGGGCCTTGTCTGGAACTGCAGACAGCACAGGTGCTCAGGCCAACAGCTCTCACGTTGACTGAGAAAACAGCGCACGAAAAATGCAGACGCCCAGCCAGCTAGCAGCAACAAAACAGCCCGCAAAAACTCTGCAGGATGGCAGCAGGACGGGGACGCGTAAGAGATCATGAACCAAGAGCAAAAATCTCTACCTCGACAAAAGACCCTCAGCCAACCAGCCAATCAGCGTGCTGCAGCGGATTGAGGCGCAGTCAAGCCCTTAAGCGGAAAGAGCAGCACAGAAAACAGGGCAAGAGCGGCGGAGGTTTGGAAGGCAGGAACGGTCGCCAGAATCCAAGACAAAGAAGGAGGTCATCTTGGCACAAAAGGGGCTGCATTTTAGGCAAAGGCCTGTGCCAACAAAGCAGCAGCCAGCAGCCAGCAACAGCCAGCACTTGCAGCATTTCTGGTGTCTACTACCTCGTATATGTTGGCTGCCCCCGAAAATACCAAGCCAAAAGGATGTAGTCGGCCGACCCGCTTCTCCATCGTCGTCGCAGCGAGCTCGCCCAAGATCTGCTTGTGAGTTTCGGTAACAAAGTCCCGCCAAACCCTGGTCTGTGTAAAGTCACGTGCCAGGGTTACGCACCACAGGGGCCTCCGTCTTCATGCATGGAGCCGGTACACCAAGAGCCTGTCGAGCTGACTTCACTTCACGAGAAGCACGTCGAAGAGGAGAGCTGCTCTGTAGGATCGTTGCTCGTATCGTTCGTCACATCACAGCAACCGCCCACCGCGTAAATCAACGGGACAATGGAGAAAAGAAAAAAGTTGAGCTGTTCCGGGCCGCTCTATCCCAGCAAGTAAATCGGTTTTCTGTATCTACAGCCGCCGCCACACCAACATCACCTCCACTGCCTCCCTCTCTATTCCTCGGACAAGAACGGGTTCTCAATCGCCTCGCTGCCGTCCAGGGGACTAACCAGCACCAGCAGCGTGCCTCGTGCCACCAAGAGTCCTAGCTGACGCTCCGTCTCATTGCCATTCTCGTCTGCAAAGCGAATTAGTAAAAAGGACACTCCCCCAAAAACACACACCACATGGGTCGTAGCGCTTGCTGGGCAGACTTACCTGACATAGTCTCCTTCGCCTCGTCTAGAACCAAGTTCATCAGGGCATCGTAGCCCTTGAGCGTGCCGACGACTAAACCCACCAGACAGTTAGCATACACACACAAACACATCTGACAGCAACCCTGCCTGCATTCCTGTTTTCCCCTCCTGTCTCTCCAGCACTCCCGCCCCATCTTACCCTCTCGGCCGCCGGTAAACTTCACTCGGATGGCCTTGTCCATGTACTTGGCCAGGTCGAGAATGTTGTCTCTCTTCTTCTGCTCGCGCGGCTGCTGGTCCCGGTCGCCGTGGTGGTAGCCACCGCCGCCGCCGCCTCTCCCGCCGCCGCCCCGGCCGCCGCGGTAGTCGCCTCTGTAGCCTCCGCGACCGCCTCCGCGCGTGTGGTTTCCTCTATCAGCCATGGTAGCTTCTGTTCTGTCCGTCGTTCGTATGTGTGCGGCTGTGTCTTGTTCTACGCACAGCGCCCGCTTGCGGATGCAGGATGTGTGAGGGTATGCGTGTGCGGCGAGGTCGTCTGAGTCTCGGTGTTGGTCCGTCGCTTGGAATCGTCCGGGCCGAGTGTAAAGGGAAGAAGAGAGTGGTCGAGGAAGCTGCGATATCAGACCCCAAAAAATATAAGCAAGAGAGACACACAAGTCGGAATATAGAACGGAGCAATCCGAGAAATATCGTCTGTACCCGTAACAATACGCAGCAAGAGGCGGATAAAATCAACACAAGTTGGTCGATTTCTTTGGTGGGGAAGACAAAAGACGAAAAATACAAGGCTGCGAACGTTCAAGCTATGCAAGGCTGTGACGTCAAGGCTGAACAGGCCAAAGTACTAGTAAAATAGTGGATCCTCTTACGTTGCGGTTGTAAGTGGGGCTGGCTATCTGGCAGCACATGCACGTGACCATGTGATTATCCAGACCTTTGTGTAACACTTCACTTGGGTCGAGGGAGACAAGAGAACTTGAGTGGGAGTGTGTAGAACATGCAAGAACAGCGCATTTGCTTGAAAACTATAAATCAATTGATGGAAAAGTTGATGGGGCCAGCCGTAGCCTAAGAATAATATATCTATGTACCGCTTCTCGCCAAAAAGACCCGTGCCGCGCACGGAGGCAGACACCGACACCGACGCCGAGAACAGCTTACTTCCTCATCCGCGCCGATGAAGTCCGTCTGTTTCTGCGCCGGTGGGAGTGAGCCGGGGTGACAGGTGCCGTGTCGGAAGTCGCAGGCCGCTGGGACCTTGCTGCTGCATGCGGCGCCACCAAAACGCCCGTCTCTTTGGTAGAAGCCGGCGTTAATGAGTACGCCGTCTTTATAGCAGGAGCAGACAAAACCCGCATGCCAGTGCCTCTACCGCAGGCATCAGAGAGCATCGACGACTCGGGCGTGAGTTCTGGTGAAGGGGGGGTCGACGACGACGACGGCGCAGAGGCTGTAGTAGTAGTAGTGGGCACAAAGTTTGCGGCATAGATGTTCAACATGGGCATAATTCGGGCGCAGCTACTGTCGTCGTCCTGGCTGGTTTCGAGGGCGAAGATGGGCGGAATGTGTGTGCGCTGGGGTAGACGGCTGCGGGGATTGTTCAGAGGGAGTGCAGGTGTGACTGGAGCTGTGTTATCGGGCTTGAAAAGCGGTAATCCCGGAGGAGGTTGGAGGCCCCGGACAATTGGCCCATTCGGGGCGCCGTATGGATGAGGCATAGAGTGGGTGGTGGATGAAGTAAAGAAACCCGGGGGCTCGTATCCCGGAGGAGGCTGGAGTTGGGGTGGCTGTTGCTGTTGCTGTTGATGCTGATGTTGAGCCATTGGCGACATGGATATATACGGCGGGCTCTATCCGCTGCCTTGTCCATGTCTGGGTATAAACGGGCGATGGGGGGGCATGTTAAGATGAAAAGGCGGAACTGCAGTAACAGAGGCAGGGGATGGTCTGTTGTCAGGTATAGATGAGAAATTGGG
Organism: Chalaropsis ovoidea; assembly: GCA_038407185.1. Classification (NCBI taxonomy): domain Eukaryota; kingdom Fungi; phylum Ascomycota; class Sordariomycetes; order Microascales; family Ceratocystidaceae; genus Chalaropsis; species Chalaropsis ovoidea. Next base: position 22,261 of record JAXHKQ010000226.1, on the reverse strand, counting down.
TGGCGGTGGAGGCCCTGATGCAATGAGGAAATCCGGCACCTAGCGGGATTTGCTGCTTGATGCGGCCGAGGCCTTGACCAGAGTCTGGAACGACGATTCCACCAGTCTCTTGAGGTCTTTGTAGGTAGTATAGAACACGGTCTGTTCGTCACGGCTCGTAAGGCTGATCATGTCATTGGTTCCAACATCGAGGCGGTTCAGGCTAGCAATGATGCGGCCGAGATCCAAGGACGGTTTGCCGTTAGCATCCACGGCATGGAAAAGATAGTCTCGGTAAAGCTTGAGAGCATAGCACTGCCCGTTTTCAGACCAACGAGGGTCACCATCAAACTCGAGGCGCTCGTTAACAGCACCAAGCTTCGCCAAAAGGCGAACAAGGCGGGCGTTCTCAAGCTCGCCGTAGAGAGCCGAGGTGAGAGAATCTTGCGCGTGCAGCGATGAGTCCACAGTATCAAAGGCGTGGCCAACAATGCGCGGCAGGAAATCATCAATCGATTTCCGGATATCGGGTGACGCGGGAGTCAGAAGCCAGAGAATGATGTTGCGCAAATCCATGGAGTAGCCCAGTTCCTTCAACTCGTTGAAGTAGGTGTCAATCTTTCCATCAGAGATGGGAGACAAGATGCCACCGAGGGAAATAGTCAGAACCAGCTTGCCGAGCTGAATAAAGTCCTCCTCTTGCTGTATTGAAACAGAAGGGCGCTCTTCCATTTGCACCAGGTCTTGGATGCCGCAGGCATTAAGTCTGATACGGTTCTTGTCCGTGACCAGAATCTTGCTCAGGTCAAAGCATCTCACGGCAAGCCTGGCGCCGTGGATGGCTCTCAGTGCATTGCCCAGCTGCACAATGTAGCTCCAAATGATGCCTTCTGAAAAGACGGCCTTGGGGCGCACGTGGGTGCGTCCTTGGACTCTGGAGTCTCCGGCTGCTTGGCACACCTCCTCGAGTGTCTTAGAGCCAGGGTAAAAGTCTTGTACAACGACAAGCGAGCTTCCACCAAACTTTCTAGTAGTGAAGGCTTGGTGTATGCTGACGACGCTGGAGTTTCGAACAGCCTTCCAATCGGTTGAAGTATGCAGCACGTGCTTATAGGCGGCGTCGTTGGTCAAGCGGAAGCCTTCGAGACGGCGCAAACAGTAGGTTTTGTCATCTTTGATCGATGTGGCCTTGTACACCCAGGTAGAGTATCCAAACAGGTTCATGTTACTTCGGGGAGAAGTGTCCAGAGCCACCAGGGAGTGGTAGTCTTCGATCTCTGGAAGCTGGGGGCCTGGGGTGTATTAGTACGAGGGCGGGGCAGGGTTAAAGGAGACTCTGTCTCTGTAGACAGAAGTCAGTGACTTACTGGTCATGGGAATGACGCGCAGGGTTGATTCCAGCTTCTTAAGCATGTCTTCCCTCAGCTTTTCAGGGAGGAACAGATCATGGGCGAGCTTTTGATAGGGAAGAAGGTCTTCCCGGTATGGTCCCATGTTCGCATACAGGTGGTGTTGCAGCTGGGCGTTTCTGTGTTAGCTCACAGTATCATGCGCAAAGGGTGTCTTGTTCCGGGAGCCAAGGCAGGAGGGTAAAGATGCACTGTAGCGCAATACAGCATGCACACGTACCGGTTGTGCGTGTGACATGAAGGGGCCGGCGTGTGGATAGTATCCTGCACCGGCCATAGCATGGTCTTGCGCATAGGGATTGAAGGGTGTAGAGGCCGGGATGCCATTGGCGACCTGGCCCATGTTAAAGACGTCATAGCCAAAGCCAGAATCTATCTGGTTGACGGTTTCGTTGTTACCGCTTCCCAAGTCATAGTTTGAAGGCATGAACTCTTTGGCGTTTGCGGGGTTGAAGGCCATGGGCTTTTTGGCATCGCTTTGGGGGGTGCTCGGAGCGGTATTACCTGTAGTGGAAATGAGAGTGTTAGCAGCTGTGCTTCTACAGGGAAGAAGGGAAGATGGGCTGTTTCAGGTGTTGCGGGAGGGCAAGATGGGGAGGGGGATAAAGAATGGCCACATACCGCCCCTAGGTGTGAAAGATGCCGCGTAGAGGGACTGCGACGAAAAGGTGGACTTTTTGGCGAGGGGTGAAGTGGACGCGGGGTTCGGGGACATGACAGCCGGAGCAGTTGGCACGGCGTGCAGGCCAGAGGGAGATGTCGAAGAGGAGGAGGGGGTGAAGGCCGGCGTATCCCATTTGAGAGCTTTTCTGTAGGGGTGTTAGTGGTTGTTGCACAGCCACGCGAACGTGAACGTGATGGGACAGAGTTGGCACATACTGGTGAGAATTAGGCGATGCTAACAACGAGTTCATGACCAGGTTTGGCGGGGCTGGATTGATGTGGTTGTTTCCGGCGGTGGTGGCCGTGTTGCTGTGCACAATGGAGGCATGGCTGGGCGTGATGGTGGCGGGGTTTACGGTAGAGGTGGTGGTGGTGGTGGTGGTTGTAGTAGTGGTCTTGGAGGTCTTTGTTTCGTGGTTGAAGGTGCAGCCCTGGTTTTCGTAACGGCAATGGCCATAGATGAGGACATTTTTGCACGGAGTGTCTAGGGGGGTAGAAGGGGAGGGGGGACATGGTCAGTTTGGGTGTGTCTGTGTCTGGGTGTATGGCCGTCTGGGTACTGACCTCGACTTTTAGCGTTAGGAGAGCCGAGCTGCCGGCGAAGCTCTGCGGGCTGAGAGCCCCTCGCAGACATGTTGAAGGGAAACTATTTTCAGTGAGACAGCGGCGTGCTTCTAATTCTAAACCCACTTCCTCAGATGCCTTGCTTGATCGTTGGGCCCGGGAGATGCGGCAATAAAGGTGGCGGCGGGCAAGACCGGGTGATGCTGGGATTTAGAGGCGGTGGTGCTGGGGGGAAGAAAAGAAATGCGATAATAATAATAGAAGCAGCATCGAGAAGGGCAGAGAAGACGGCAACAGACTCTAGACAGTGCTCGGGGGGGCGTAGCGGAGCGAGGGGGCAACGACGGGAGTAGTGGTGGTGGTGGTGGCAGATATACAGATAAAGTATCGCGTGGCGGCGAGAGGCTGGGTCGATGGGCCAAAGATGTCCTCGGAAAAGCACAAGGCAAAAAGGGAGGCTCCAAACTGGTGTTTAATACTGTGGTCGTCGTGGTAATGTGTACTGGCCGGCTGTCTGTCTGGCGGGCAGCGTAGTTTGGTGGGTGGGTGGGACCTTGGCAGAGACCAGCAGTGGGTGGACGCGTAGCAGCAAGGAAGGGTCCGTGTGAGGAGCACCGAGACCCTGGGATGTCGAGGGTTTGCTTCGAGGGGGGGGCACGCCGGTCTGTGACGAGAGGCCCGGAATCGAGAGGAAGACGCAGAGCGAGCACAGCCGGAAAAGCACTGGGAGGGGAGAGGCTGTGGGGGGCCTAGCGGAGTAGTAAATACGCGATTGGGGGATAATGACAGAGACTAAACACCAAGAAAAAAAGAACAGAAAAACACTGGCAGTGTCGAATAATACTGGTTGGCGATGGGCCAGGCGGCAGTCTAGAGCAGCGGCAGTGGACGGCGACGGCGACGGCTCCGATGTTGGCCTGTTTGCAGTGTGGCAGGACTCGAGTCAAGCAGGGCAGAAAGGTGCACAACACAGCGCCGAGAGCTCGCTGATGATGGGATGTGCAGTGGCCAAGCCTCAGTGCTTGTTTTGCTTGCTGTGCGTTGTTTGGCGTCTGGCGTCTGGCGTCCGGCGTCTGGCGTGCTGGCGTGCTGGCTGTGGAGGTTTGGAGGTTTCAAGGTTTGGCCTGCTTCACTAGCCCACTCCCACTTCATGCCCCGCTAGATGCATGGTGCCGCTTTCGGTGCTATCGCCACCCGGCTAGCTACATATCGCAGCCGCGCCACACCGCGACGCCACACGGCCATGGCTCACTAGACCCACTAGAGCTCAGCTTCAGCCACAGACCTTACGTGAACAACGTCACCACAAAACCTTCCAGTGTAGCTTTATCTGCCACCTCGCCAATTCCAATTCCACTTGCGCCCAGACTTTTCGGCCACTGCACACACTCACCGTCGCATCGCTGTCTTTCTGCCGCCGTGCTTATTTTTCGCCGTGGCCTGTTATTAACCGCCTCGCAATTTTCCGTCCCTGTATTATCCACTTGCCCTTACGTCATCCCGCCTCCCCGAACATCACATCACCATGGCTAGTGGGGCAGATGTCGCCGCCGACTTGGCTGCTCTTTCAGCCGACCAGCAAGACGCCCTGAGCCAGTACATGGCTGTGACCAACCAAGACGCCGGCGACGCGCTTCCTCTCTTAGAGCGCTCTCAGTGGAATGTCCAGGTACGTCAAGGAGACACCGAGCCGCACTCGTATGCCCACGGCGTGGTGCTAACCCTTCCGCGCCTCCGCGCCTCCGCCCCTCCCCCCATAGATTGCCATTTCCAAGTTCTTCGATGGCGAAGGCCCCGACCCCGTCGCCGAGGCCCTGGCCGCCCAAGCCGCCGCCCCAAACGTCCACACCGAGAACCTGCAAGATTCCTTTTTTGACGTGCCGCCACCCACTCGCCGTCCGCAAACCGAGGCCGCCCCGCGAGTCGTGCCGCAACGAGCCGGCCACATACCGTTCTTTTTTTCCGTCCTGCTGTATCCCTTCAACTTTGGCTACAAGATGGTTTCCTTTTTGTACCGCACAGTTCTCTTTGTCGCCTCTTTTCTTCCTGCCTCAATCCGCCCCCGTGCTGTGACGGACAGTCTGACTGCCGGCATCCGAAGCGTCAGTGGCCGGAGAATGCTGCTGCCTAGAGACACGGCCTCCCGTTTCAAGCGCGAGTTTGAGGAAGAGTATGGCCAGGAGCTGCCCTTCTTTGAGGGCGGAGCTGCGCAAGCTCTCGATGCGGCTAAAAACGAGCTCAAGTTTCTGCTCATGGTCCTCGTCTCGCCCGAACACGACGACACTGATTCATTTGTCCGCGAGACGCTCCTGGCCCCCGAGGTGGTCGAATTCATCAAGAACCCCTCCAACAACATCATTCTCTGGGGCGGCAACGTTCTCGATTCCGAGGCCTACCAGGTTTCGCTCGAATACAACTGTACCAAGTTTCCCTTTACCGTCCTCGTCTGCCTCACTCCCAAGGAAGGCAGTACTCGCATGGGCATTATCAAGCGCATGGCTGGCCCCATGCCTGCGTCCCGCTACCTCCGCGAACTCAGCCTCGGCATCGAAAAGTACACTGCCGATCTGGCCTCCGTCCGTTCCGAGCGCCGCGCCCGCGAGGCCGCGCGCACCATTCGTGAAGAGCAGGACTCGGCCTACGAGCGCTCCCTGGCCCGCGACCGCGAACGCGCCCGCCAACGCCGTGAGGCCGAGAGACAAAAGGCAGAGGCCGAAGAGCAGGCGGCCCTTGAGGCGGCCAACGCCGCAGAGAACGAGGCCAAGAGACACTTGTGGCGCCGGTGGAGAGCCGGCACTATTGCGCCAGAGCCGGAAAGTAGCGACGCCGACATTGTTCGTCTGGCCATCAAGATGCCGGAAGAGTCGGGTGCCGGGCGCATCGTGCGGCGATTCAAGGCCTCGGCTACCCTGGACGACCTGTATGCATTTGTCGAGTGCTTTGATCTGCTGGGCAGCGCAGCGCACGACGACTGGTCGGCGCTTGACGACCCGGATAAGCCGCAGGATTACACGCACAAATATGACTTCCAGCTGGCTTCCACCATGCCGCGCGTGGTGTATGAAGCCACTGGGGACAAGACGCTGGGAGCGGCTATTGGGCGCTCGGCCAGCCTGGTAGTGGAGAATTGCGATTGATACCCCGGAGGATAGGGCGCAGAGATTTGTTCAGTGATTTGTTTGTTTGTTTGCTTGAGTGTCAATATTTACAGTAGAGCATGTTATGTAGTTGGATTCCAGAACAGCCGCTGATATCTACAATAGACAGTGACATCGACCAGCCCTTTCGTTAGTTAATTTTTCAAGTCGCACCCCACCAGCGGTTGCTACCATAGTGAGGCCCCGAATGAGTACCAAGTGATCCCGTGCATAACCCAAGATCGCCGCCGCCGCCACCACTTCCCTTCTTTACATCCAGAGACGAGCCCCAAAAGCAATGAAAGAAAAGACCTGTCAGACGTCCATTACATCCCACCCTGCCAATGCGCCCGAAGGCAGACCATAAAACAGGGACGAGATCATCACCACTTCTTATACAGCTAGCTGCTGGCCAAAGCCATCACCAACCGCCATCTTTGCAGACAGAACAGAAGTAACCAAGAGTATTCACTCTGAGGATGTAAGGATATCATTCATCAACCAGGATGGACTCTGTAGCTCCTTTGGGGAACCAAGAGGAAGGTCGACTACTATAGAAATGATTCTCTGAAGTATTGTCGCCTGAAGAAGAAAAGGAAAAAGAGAAAAAAGTTAGAGAAGGGGGAGGCGCCGCCCTTTTATAAAGAGCTCCTGGGGCGGTGTGTGGTGTGGGGCGGGCTACTGATTTGCCTGATGGCAGAATTAAGAGTGGCCCGTCCTCCTTGTGAAGAGTTTTTTTGCTTGTTGATAGCCGGTGGCTGGGAGTGGGTGAGTAGAGAGCAGCTGTGCTGGTTGCCTGGTTGCCGGCGATACTGATCCAAAGTCAGAACTAACCGGCTAAACTTTGCTGAGGTCGGATTAAGATTCGGCGGTCTGATTATCTCCGTAGGGCTGAACTGACAAGTGTTAGGGTTACACGTTCTTTCCTTGAAGTTGCGACGACATCCGGTAGAGGCCATAACAGGGAAAGAGCCTCAAGGCTCTTGCCCATTCTCAATCTCCGCTTTCAACTACAGTGTAACCAGGGAGCCTTCTAGAACGAGTTGAAAATGGAAAGAACAGTTTATGTATATATTAGTATTAAATGGGAATCAAATACACGGAAAGATGAAGTGCAAGGTAAAAAAAGAGGAAAAGCATGAAATATCAGACGTTTCTCGTGTCAAAGGAAAGCAAGCAGGCAGTTGGAAACAGAACAGAAAGCAGCAAAACACATAGCAACCCTAATCCACAACCCTACATTCTAGAACCGGTCGTTGCCATGCGTTGGCCGCTTTGGCGTCGTGTTGTAGAGGTCGTCGTCCGAGTCCTCGACAATACCGTAGTCGTGCCTCGACCCCACCGCCGTCGCTCTTGCCACTTCGCGGGCATTAGGATCGGCAAACGGGTTTTCGTCGTCGCTGCTCAGTGCCGAGACAGGCTCAGCAAGATCGTGCGGGTTCTCTGTGAACCTTCCGCGCGGCGCGTTCGCAGTCGGCGTCACGGGGACGGACGTGTCCAGCGGGGGCAGCCTGTGGGTCCCACTACTGAGCTGGCGCGTCAGCCCGGTATCGATATGTGCGGGTCGCGGGGCCAGAGGCGTGGGCGCATCGGAAGACGGCGGTATGAATGGAGATTCAGGCGACGAGCCCAGGAGTATGCTATCGCGCACATGGACAGGCGAGGGCGAGGACGCCGGCACGGAGACGGGCGCCGCGGCGGGGACATCACGGGCCTCGCGGGCATTGGCGATGGCGCGCTCGCGGGCGTCGAGAGCCCTTTGCAGCATCTCGTTGGTTGCTAGCAGGTTCTCCATGGTGGCGTCGTCGGGCGTGGGGTCCTCGGCGGCAATGTAGGACTGCACGGACTTGGAGGCGGAGGCACAGCGGGCGGTGAACTCGGCGACTAGGTCGCTGTCGAGAAGCTCGGACGGCGAGGCGTTGGAGACGCACTGCTGCAGCAGCTTGGCGGAGGTGCGGGCCTCTTCGAGGCGCGAAGCAAGCTCGGCCGGGTCCGGCAGCCGGCGGGAGCTGTGCTCGCGGGTGAAGTAGTCGCGCTGGTGGGAAGGCGATTGTGCAGTGGGCGGGACAAAGGGCTGCTCTTGTGGATATGCCTGGAGCGACGGCTGGATGAACTGGGGCTGTAGAGCAAACTAGAGGGGGGGGGGCGCACGTTAGACGGCGTGCAGCAGATGGCTGTCGGATGAATGGAGACTTACCCCATACTGTGTGCCACCGCGGTCCTTGGCCTTTTCCCGGCGCCACATGGTGACAGCGGCAGGAACATCGGAGGCGTCGCGGGGGAACATCGAGTCAAGCTTCTCCAGTGTCTCAATAAGCAGAACACAAGCATTTGGGTTCTTCATGGCGCGCAGCATGGCCTTTGCATGGGCGGCAAAGCCCTTGTTGAGGTTGCGCACAAAGGTGGTGACGGCCTCGTTGTCAATGAGGATGCGCATTATCATGACGGCCTTGTACTGTATTTGCTCATGGGCCTGGAAGGCCTTGCTGAGAAACTCGCCAATCAGATGCGCAACTTCGGCGCTGGCAGTGGGCGAAGACTCGCATGACTCGACAATGGTGGGCAGGTACACGGCGGGGTCGATGTCATTTTCGGTGCGGGCGGGATCGGTGGTGCAGAACTTGGACTGGCCAAGGTGGGGCGCCCAGGGGCAGATGGTTAGCACGGTGCCGGCCAGCAGGTCCACAGAATGCGGGGACTACGGAGAAGCCGGGGAATCCACAGTTTGCAACTGCGGCTACGTACCAGTGCCTCGATGGCGGCAGCTTCGGGAGACCCGGGAGGGTAGTTGCTTGAAGACGAAGGCATCTGGACCGAAGCGGCCCGATTGTGGTTTTCGGACGACGAAGAGGCTGCAGCTTGTCAGATGCGCCGATCAAACAACGGGCGGAGTTGAGTCGCAGAGACCAAGACCAAGACGACTTACCGGCCTTGCGGCGTATGCTGCCGAAAACACGACTGAGACCACTGGGCTTGGCGGTTTTCATTGTGGAAGATGGACTGAGGAGCGGGCCAGGAATGTGGTGGAAAAGCAGACGATTTGCTATGCCGTGATCTATCGCGGCGAAAGAGGAGGAGAACGCAAGCGAGAAAAAGAACGAGGCACCAAGTAAATAAAGAAAACGAGAGAACGTTTTTGTCCCTCAAGAAGGCAGAGAATCGAGCTTAAGTTGGGATTGAAACAAAAGAAGGGGAGGAAAGAGCTAACCAGGCCCGGGAAAAAAAAAAGGGAAACTACCTGGTTTAAATTTGACAGGGTCTGTAAGACAAGGCAGGAGGGGCCCAAAGAAGAAGGCGAAGAAGCAAGAAGAAGGAAGAAGGGGGAGTCGGGGCAAGGCAGATGAGGAAGGACGTGTGCGCCGAGAACAGCAACTACCTCTGAAGCACAGCTAAGAATAGGCCAGGCGATATGGCAATTGCCCTATACTCGCATTCCCTCCTGCCCCGCAATGGACCACCAGGGCTCAAGGCGGCAAATCGACGACAGCGATGGGCATGCAGCGCCATGAATGAACGGGTGCCTTTTGTTTTCTGACGCAGACTCTTACGTATGTAGGTACGTATGCTTGCTTGTGACTTTTGCAGCGCGCGGAAGTACTCTGGTACCAAGACTCCTCCAAGACTACCCCTGTCTCACACTCAAAGTGCTGCCTATGCAGCAAAGACAGAAGGCCTTGTTTTTCATGCAAGCTATGGAAAATTATGGGGGCGAGGGGGTATAAATGGGACGGTTATAGAGCAGGTGTTACAAAGTATCACCGGGTTGGAATTCAAGTGCAAAGCTACATGCGGAAATGAGTCCAGGAGACGAGCAATATGGACGTACAATTATATGCCAGCACCAGCATGCAGCCAAAAGCTACATACAAGATATGTACATACACAGCGTGGCCGTAACTGTATGCTGCCAAAATACACAGAAAAAAAAAACTGGAAATACAACCAGCGAACCACCGAACGCCCATCCTTATAACCCCCCCCTCGCCTTCACACAGCCACCAGATCCTTGTGTCGCGCCAAGAACTCCCCTACAGCCTGCGCAAATCTCGCCGCCTCCTTCTCGCCCACCGCTAAGCTCAACGACACATAACCTCTCCTGGCCATGTAAAATCCGGCCTCCAGCATTTCCAAATGCAGCAGATCCAGCAGCCGCGTATCCTCGTCCGCCCAGTCGGCAGGCCGCCGAATATCCTCCACTGCTGCCTGCGTAAAGTGGAACACCAGAATCGATCCGCAGCCGAGGATCTTCATGGTCGACCCGGCGGCCGCGGCAAGCGCATTTAGCCGCGCCCGGAGCTTGTCGCCAAACGCATGGAGCTCGAGGGCCCTCTGGCGCGTGTACACGTCCTTCAGGCCGCGGGCGCCAACGCGCATCGTCAGCACGTTGTTGTTGAACGTGCCGGCGTGTGGGAGCGGGGAGCGGGGCGGAGCGGAACAGCAGCCCTGGGCGGGCTGGGTAGCGGCGGTATTGCCGCGCGGGTCGTACAGTGACATGATATCACGGCGCCCACCAAACGCCCCAAACGACATGCCGCCGCCTATGTACTTGCCGAGCGTGGTTAGGTCGGGGCGGATTCCCAGGTGGGCCTGCAGACCGCTGCCGTCAAATAGCCGCGAGCTCATGACCTCGTCGAAGATGAGCAGCGCGCCGGTGCCCCGTACGGCGGCTTGCAGGAACGAGGCAAAGTGCCTTGTGGCGCACACGCCGCCGCCGGACCCGAGCATGGGCTCGATGACGGCGGCAGCAATCTCCGGCCCGTGCGCGTCGAAGATGGCCTGAACGGAGGCTGCGTCGTTGTAATCGGCGACGAGGTATTCATGCGGCACGTTGACTGCACTGCCACCGCTGCCAAATACAAAGCCTCCGCCGTGGTAGCCGCCCCGAAACACAACAATCTTGTCTCGGCCCGTCCACACCCTGGCGGTTGCGAGCGCCATCATGGTCGCCTCGGTGCCGCTGTTGGTGAAGCGCACGAGGTCGATGCTGGGGATGCGCCGACACACCTCGGATGCCAGCTCGACCTCGGCAGCGTGCTGTGCGCCGAAGCTTAGGCCGTTGGCCGCCGCAGCTTGAAGCTCTTCTTGCAGCACTGGGTGCGTGTGCCCATAAAGTCCGGCCGAATACTCGCCTAGGAAGTCCGTGTACACACGGCCGTCGGCCGAGGTCACAGTGCAGCCACTGGCGGAGGATACGTAGAGCGGGAACGGTGCGAAGAAAAGCGTCGACCGCGTGTTTCCTCCAGGGAGATAGTCTGTCGCATTTTGGTACAGTGCGCGTGAGCTGGGGTTTTGGGCTATGTAGCGAGCCTCTGCAGCGGAGTAGGCAGCTTCGATGGCAGGGCTGGTTTGGGCTGGCATTGTATGGAACTGAAGTGAGATGATGTATGAGAAGCGAGAGATGGAAATGAGACGAGAGTTTGGATATCGCCAAGGTCAGCTTTATTTTATCTTTATATCAACGGACTTGCCATCCGTCGGCTTTCGGGTATGGCCCTCGCCGTCGGGTATCGGGCCCGGGTGTCGCATATCGGGTTCGAGACTCGTGCGACTATATACCCCTGATAAGGGTTATTTAGGGTTTCAAACTCCCAACAGGCTCCGTTCCGTCCTACTACGCACGCTTCTGCCCCCGGGCTATAAATACTGTCCTCTGCGCGTTGGTGTCCTCTCCATTGTGATCTCCTCCGTGATCTCCTCCATGTCCGTGAGAAAGAATGCCCCGTCCTAGAACTGCCAAATGGAACCCTTCACGGGCGCCGCCTTCCTCGAAAAGCTGCTTCATCTGTTCCTCGCTGAACCCATGATGCATCACAGACTGCGCACCAGGCCGGTCCGGGTCTACCGGTGCATGTTCCAGGAAGTCGATAATCATCAGTACGCCGCCAGGCTTCAGTCGTCCCACAAGACGATTGATAGCCAGTGCCGGGTCGGCAAAGTGGTGTGCGCCTAGGCCGACTGCTGCGATATCAAAGTTAAAGAATTCCGGCCCTGAAAGGTGCGCGGGCGAGGGAATGGCGGGGTCCAGGAGATCACCGCACACGGCAAACATGTCCTCCTTTGTGAGGCCCTGGGTCGCGTAAATAAGCTGTGTTAGGAGGTGTGTTGGAGTCTGGGGCTGGAGGGACTGCAAAGTACGTACCTGGTTCTCGACACTCAGATTATACATCTTAACCATGTCCTCAGATATATCAACGCCGACACATTGAGTGGTCAGTGGACTCAGGGCCTAAAGAGCGTGTTAATAGGGTTGTGCAAACATGGCGCGGTTGGCTCAGACTCACTTTCGAGACGAGGCCTGTTCCACAAGCATAGTCGAGCAGCCGGACTGACCTGTGAACGGTCTCACCTGCGGCTTCGATGTTGTCTTCTAGCTCATCTTCGCTGTCCTCGTCTTCATCATCGACCCAGTCCGCCCCAATAAAGTCACTCCGGACGCGAATCTCCTCCAGCAGGCGTTGCAGCCCTCTCACGAAGCGGGAATCGTACTGTGCAGCCAAGTCACTAGAGGACACAGTTAGATGGCTGGTCAGGGTTTTAACGACAACCAAGAGACGAGCAGGGTCTCTTTAGGAAAGCAGTCTCTGTATTGATTCCAAGAGAAACATCGTGAGAGAAATGAAAGCCTCTGTGGGCAGGCTTTGGTGGTGCTGGAACTCACTTAAAATAGGCTCTATTTTCGGCCGAGGTTTTAGCATACGCCATTGTCGATACGGAGAACTGTTTCCAGGCTTAATTTGTACAGGTGAACACGTTTGGGAAAATGCTGAGCCCAGTTCAGCATGACGAAGAGAGTCACGATGGCAATCTCACGACGTCGGGATTACAGGTGAGGGGACTGCATTAGGGTCATATTAATGCTTAGGGTTGCGATATCCTTCAACACGTCGACATGACGAAAGAAGAGCTCACAGGAATCTCAGACACTCAGACCTTTAGACTCCGCCTATGTCTTTTTGCCTGCACCAATGGTGTGTCCTTTTGGAAAAAATCAGAGACAGCCAGAGTTCTAGACTGCAGCCTGTCTCGACAAGATTCTTTATACGTCGCCCCCCTCCCCACTGTCTTGTCTTGTCTCTGCTGCTCGCTAGGCCTGCTCTGATCTCTATAGCCAACAGCCCGATATGATATGCCATGGGAGAATGCGTTGGCAGATCCTAATTCACTTGCATGCCGTCCAGGACGGGCAACCATGGATCATGCCTACAGCCAGCAGACTACAAGGCAGAAAGCAAGAGCTGTGCATGGGATGGGGCTTGTCTGGCCAGCTGAAGACAGTAAAGGGAGGTTGAGGGAGAGGAAGATGACAGGATAGAGCGAGGAGAGGAAAGAAGGAGGGGAAAAAAAAGAGAAAAAAAGAGAAAAAAAAAAGAAGAAAAAAGACAACCAGCACCAGGCGCCTGGACACGGAATAGAAAAAAAAAACAACATCAGCCACCCAGCCAATGAGCTCGTGCTTCTCCTTCTGAGACGGCCGAGCACATAATATGCGAGAGCGGGCTGGAGCGGCTAATCCATGTTCTCCGTCACGTCAGGTTGGGCAAGGGGGAGGAGGGAGAGAGGAGGGGGCATAAAGTACAGTGTACTTGCTATTTGATGGCAAGATTGGCAGTGTCCCAAGTACCAGGTACAGACGATGGAGCAACCGGCCGAGAAGCCAAGGGTGACGAAGACGAGACGAGACAAGAAGGCTTCTACGAGAGTCGAAGAATGATAGGTAGAAAAAGCCAAGCGAGGGGGGGAAGAAGAGGAGAAAAGAGACGAGAAGGCGCAATGAAAGAGAGAGAGAGGGAGAGAGGGGGTTGTGAGGAGAGAAAAAGGGAAGAAAAAAGAAATAAAATAAAATAAAAAATAGAATAAAAAAAGACCCACCGGAGCAATACCACGATGCTTGGCCTTTTTACTGCACCAACGGAGATGAAGTTGTAGCGGGCGCTGACCAAGAGATAGACAGAGATTATATACAAGGGAACGCTGCACGATGTGGTGTGGGAGAAACCGAAGCGGGCCGTGTATCTTTGAGGAGGAGGGGGACGACGAGGAGGAGGAGGAGGGACGAGGGGGGGCTTGCCTGGTTCTCTCATGACAGCTTCACAACAACAACAACAACAACAACCAAAGCAAGCAGCAGAAGAAAAAAAGGGACGTCTCGAGTTGTCTCTTCTGCAAGCCAGGAAAGCCTGGTTGGCATGCCTCACCGCTATGAAAGAGGGAGAGAAGAGGTGCACATCATTTCTTTTTATTTTCCTGTCTCTTCGTGTCTAGTAGTCAAGATCCTCTACATTGCCTGAATCTCCCTCCTTCTCGGCCGGACAAGAGAAAAGAAAAAAAAGAAAAAAAAAGCAAGTAGCGGTACTTGTAGGAAGAGAGAAAAGTAGTGGTGCCATCGATGGCCTTTGGCTGTCTCGTTGAGGCGGCGATGATCCTGCAACGCACAAGAAAAGAACAGAAAAAATGTGATAGAAAAGAAGGAAAGCCTCGCCTGGATTCCTCCCACTTACTTACATGTGGACTAACTAACTTGTTTGCTTCTCCTTGCCTCCACAATGCTGCATATCACATCCCATATCCCACCTATTCACCTCCACCTCCACCTGCACTATGCCACCCACACTTCTCACTGCCACCCGCTGGGCCTTGCCCCCTCTCCTCACCGTACTTCCCCTTTCAGCCATCTTCTCTCGGCGTGCAAGGATGCTACGGACCAAGCCGTAGACACTTCCAGGGATCAAATGCTCATGACAAGCCTGAAGGCCAGAGACGGGGGGGGGGCAGCAAGAAGGAGTGAGACTCTGAGAGGACAAAGCCTAAACCTCGCTTGTTTCTCCGCCTGAATCTGAGCCAGCCAGCAAGGAGTTGAGTGTGTTAAGGGAAACAGAACAGGCCAGAGGAGAGAAGGTGAAAGAGTGCAGCGTGAATCTCTGGTCTCTGGTCTCTGTTTCTCTAGTGCCCCCCCCCCCCCGGCCCCATAAATCATACAGTTGCCTTTCAATGGCAGAGTAGCATCCGAGAGAGAAAAAAGAGCAAACACGAACGTAGCATGACTTTGTGATTCACACACAGAATGTAGCGTTGAGAGATAAGCTGTGGGCTCCACGAAGAGGAGGTGGTTCTGTCGTGCGTATGCGTTACAGCACACTCCACTTGTACTAAAATGCCTGCCTGGTCTGGCTTAAGTGTAGCCGCAAAAGCGGGTACTATTCACTGGTACTTTCCCTTTCCTCCTTTCCCTCTTTCCTTTTTTTGCTTCCTTGCTTCCCAAGAAGGCGCCCGGGTCTACAAGACCCACTTGCTCGCATGCCAATTCAGTCATGTGACGGTTGTCTTGTTAGGGTCCGGTTAGGGTACATACGGTCTGTCTGGGGCTACAACGACATCTACTCCCTAAATCACCAAACCACTGGAAGTGGAAGATGGTGGACAGATACACATCTCTGACAGCCTAATCTAATCTTCGCTACCTCGCTCCCTTTGCCCGCGCCCTTTCCCCTCACTTCGTCACCTGGGCCAAAGACCAAAGGCCAGAACGCAAGCCCAATACGCAGCAACAAGGGACATCCCAGCTCGCCCATCAGCTGCAACAAATGTGACATGCAACAAGTATTGCTGCCACCTTGTCCATCATTCCAGTTTGTCACCTGGATATTTGCCGCAGCCTGGGGGGGAAGGGGGGGAGAGAGGAGGGGGCTTGTTTGCTTCGGCCGAACACACCGCCTAGCTCGCGGAGCTGGACTGGAGGTCGGCGTCAGTCCTGTAGAAAGCAGGTTCAAGGGACGCAATGAAACTCGGAGAAGGAGCTTTTGGTTTTTTTGGGCCAGGGAGGAGGCAGGTTTTTTGTCGGACAGTATTCAGCTCTCTGCACCAACGCTGACGAGACGAGGAGAAAAACAGCGCAGGTAGGTCGACACAGACATCAGCCCAAGGTGGGAATACCTAGAAGGTCCGTACAGATCAGAGCAAGACCAAAGGCACCAGAGACAAGAGACCAGGCCCGACGGTATTTGAGGCCCGGCACACGCATATGCATACATGTGGGTAGGCATATGTGACTTGGCACATGGACAGACTCACCAGGTCTCAGTAAGAAAGAAGTCACTAGGGTTAACCAGCACGACTTACACCCGATAGGGTTAGATCCGCCAGAGACACAGCCATTGAAACCCGTCTCGCCCAGCTGAGACTACCCGGATACGAAGCTGCGGGGATTATATGTGTGGATAGACCATGAAGAAAGAGACAGTGTGCCAGGATGGCAGAAGGAAAGACATGGCCGCAGGGCAAAAGTTGTACGGGTGCTGACAGACTGCCTGGCCTGGCCTGGCCTGGCTTGACCTGACCAGCTGACGTCAACGACTGACTTTTCTGCCCGTCATGCTGCTGCCCTCCGAAAAGCACGGCGATCTGATGACAGATCACTGTGTTGGCGGATGGAGGGGCGAAGCCCAACAGAAGCACAGAAAAGGAGGAGAAAAAAAGAAAAGAAAAAAAGAAAAGAAAAAAAGAAAAGAAAAAGAGAAAAAAAGAAAAGAAAAAGAGAAAAAAATGGAGACAAAGTACATATAGAATGTGCGGGCCAAATGACCGCCACTGCATGCATCCGTAATTTGAGGGTGGGTAGCCACGGCACGGGTGGCCCAGTATCAAGGCCATTTGTCAAGGACAAGCAAGAAGAGCGGAGCAAGGCCAGGCAAGCCCAGGCAAGGCAGAGGACAGGGCAGGACAGGGCAGGGCAGCCAGCAGCCAGCCAAGCGGGGATGGATGGCACCCAAAGCGAGGAGATTTTCTCTGGTTCTTCCTTATTATGCCCTTGCTGCGCACGTAGAAAAAGGAAGCGCCGAGTTGAGCGCAGGCCCAGCTGCCAGACAGGAAGCAGAGAAAAGAGGCTGCATATATGGACCTACTGACACTCTGACATGCATAACAAAGGACGCAACAAAGGGAAACAAGACGAGGGTGGAGGGGAGGGGGGCAGCACAATGACAAAAGAAAACGGCTTTGGCGAGGGCATCAGAGGCGAGCGAGGGAGGCGAGCGGGGAGAGAGGAGAGGAGAGGAAGAGAGGGGGAGAGCTCGGGGTGTTGTGCTGGCAGAGCAGGCTGCATGAACGAGATAAGAAGGCCGGTGGACGTGCCGCATTGTTTCCTGGGCGAGGAGGAAACTTGGATCTCCCGCTAAAAAGAGGAAAAAAGAAAAAAAAAAGAAAAAAAAAGAGGACACGTCCAGATAGCGGCCTGATGGCCGGCCGTGATGTTGAGTGGGCGGCAGACACGCTGTGGCTGATACTGTGAAACCACGGGTTGGAAAGCGGGAGAAATAAATACCAAAAAATAGAGGAAAATGCAAATAAATAGAGAAAAATACGAAATAAATACAAAATAAATACCAAAAAAATCACAGAAATACCAGAAAATACACAAACGTACAGAAATACCACTGGCTCACGCAAAAACAAAAAAAAAACACGCACACTCACTGCACAGTCGGTGCAAAATGCAAAGCAGAGGCCTCATGCAGACCTCATGCAGAGATCAAATGGCAACGGCTAAAGCGGGAAGGACCCATCTGACCCCAGCCCCACTCTTCATGTATTGTTCCTTCCTTTTCTTTTGGCCGCGGCAGTCACGTGACCACAGCACACCGTGCGGAACCGTGCGGCACTGTACGGAAGACGGTGCCACGCCCGCCGGGGGAGGGGGGCTTTTGCGCCTAGCCCCGCGTTACTGCTGCACCCACGGCTGCGCCTGCAAACCCACAGTGACACGCGGCTCATGGGTCACAGAGGCACTCCTGCTCGTCATCACGCATGGAGACGGACACGGGAAAGGGCCGAGAGAGAGGGAGAGAGAGAAAGTGTGTGCGTATCTTGGTTGGCTAGCAGGCCCCGTGGTGCGTGTTCTTTCTTGTTTGGCTCTTGTATTTTCCGCAGAGAAGCGGTGTGACTACACCTGGTGCCCATGTGACGTGACAGGAGAGAGAGAGGACGAGAGAGAGCGCCTATTGGCAGAAACGGATCACCAAGGGAAAACGAAAGTGAGTGACCTACAAGTACATCCGCACATAACACACATGCACTCAAAGAGGGGCGCTCTTGCTTCCCCTCCTCCCCTCTTCCCCCTCCCCGGTTCAGTCTTTCAGAAATTTCCCAGCGTTGCAGGCTATGATGTCAGCGTGCATATAAGGCTCTCTCCCCTGCTCGCTGGCTCCTCCCTGGCTTCCCTGACGCAGTCCAAAAGCAATATGGGCGAAAACTTGCACCCAGCAAGGGAACAGGAAATAGCCAGACCTAGACTCTGCCTGTTATTGTTGCGCTCGCTATGGGGCCTAGATAATATCGAGCCCGACCCCGATCCCTGGGGCACTGACTGGGCCAGTACCCACCCTCTGCAGGAGCCCACCAAGCCCCTCCAGATCTTCACTCTAAAGCCCGTGAGCCATCCCTGGCCCAGCATGGCAACTCCCTTGGAGGCAGAGGTAACGCTACAGCAGAGCACATTCCTGCGCGAGAATCTGAGGATGTATGAATGTATGTATGTATGTATGTACATATCATGTCTTCGGGTGCTGGGCCATTTCTTACACAGACATCGGGAAATTATGGATGCGGCCGCGTGTCCCTTGAACACAGCGGCATGTCGTCATTTGACCGACCGCACGAACAGACCGTCTGGAGAGACGCCGAGAACAAAAAAGAAACGCCAGCGTGTGGCCCAGGAGAAAGGGAAGGCAGGGAAAACTGCATCACGCCCAGGTCACATGACCGAAAGGACCAGGCCACGGGGTTTTCCTGCCCTGGCCGTTTCTGGCGTTGCTTTTTCCTGTTGTTTCCTCTGTCCTGTCTTGCCTAAAGCTCCCCTGTCATTTTTCGTTGCCCCTTCTCGCTGGCAATTTATTTCACCCATCCCATCCCTTCACGTCTCTGTCACGCCGAGATCACTTGATGCATTTCAACGAAGCAGATCCTTTCTCTTGTCCCTTGGTGTGAATGACAAGACAGCCGAAAAAAGGGGGAGCTTGTCACCAGCTCGCCGTCCTTGTACTTACATGTTCCCTGCAGCCCTGAAAGTTCCGGCGGTCGCTCGGGGCTCGGCCACTTCTTTTTGGGGTGTCAATATTAAATGGTCCAGCCAATAGTCGAACGCCCATCCCTCGGAAGTTGCCTTTTGACCAGTCAGTGGACCACACACGTCGGGCCCCTCGTATTTTGTCTCTGCCGCTGTTATTTCCATCGGGGCATATCTCGCTCAGTCGGATGTGTCGTGCCAGGATAACGGACCATGGCGTTGGGTCGGCCGGGAAGAAAAAAAGCGGGTCTGAGGGGTACGAACAAAACGGAAAACGGCAACAGCCCCCGTTGAGAGCCACCAAACTGGAAACTACCTGAAAGGAAAACAGCCAAGACACACAAACTAGCAAGCGCACCAGCCCAGAGGGAAGGTGGGCAGCAGAAAGGGACGGCAACCGCGGGCATGCAAATCCGGAAACTACCCAGATGCCTTTGGCTTTTGGGCAGGTACGCTCCCCGAGTCCGTCGGGCCTGCTCCTTCCTTCCCTATGCCACTTCTGGCGCGAAGATCCTCGAGGGAAGGAGCCAGATTGTCGACCTTCGGCACTAAGAATACTGGAACTACGGAAAAAGGGAGACACTCCAAAAGAAATGAAAGGGGAGAAGTATAGGCCGTGATAAAAGGAGTAAAATATGGGAGGAAGTGGTGCACAAGACTAGAAAAGGCAATAGCTGGAAAAGAAAATGCCTGCTTCATCTCATCTTGCCCGTTAATACCCAAAGCGCCGGCGCCGCTCCTGTTCCCTCTGGCTTCATTTCCTTTTAGTAATCGCTAGACTCTGTATATTCATTTTTTTCCCTTTTCTTTTTTTCGTGCTTTATTCGTATGCGCCGCTGCATTTTATGGTCCTCCTCCTTTTCCGCATCTGCATGTTCACAGAGCACCGTCCCCCTTTTCTAGTGTAGCAGTCTCACTATCGGGGACGCAAGAGACGATCTAGGCCGGGCTTATAGATAGACATGTGCACCGTGGCTTGCAAATGCCACAGCCACTGCAGCACTTGTCTTGCACAGGTCTTGATTCAGCCGACATGAGCACCGATGACGAAGGTGGCTTTTTGGCTGTAGTGGGCTGGCAGACGGCCTGGCCTGGCCTGCTCTCAAGACAGGCTTTTGAGACTGTCTGAACTCGTGGTTAAGAATATATTCGGGTGCTTTCGGGTCCTAGAGCGGAAAATAGGAAGCAAGAGTGAAAGCTGAAAAAGAAAAAAAGACACATGCCCCAAATACATGCACGCCTTTTTTCCCCGCCCGCACCGGAGCCGTTCCGGAACGTGTCGTCCCTAGTCTTTGCTCTGCGCCCTTGTCTCTCATTCTCTACCGCCACAGATTTCGCCCTATCACAAGGCTGCCTGTCAGACCAAAACCGCCAAGCCAATATTCAGCTGTTCTTTTCACTCCTTTTTTTTTCAGCCCACGCCGATAGACGAGCAGGTCACCGAGCTCGATCTTTTGTATTCTTTGTATCTTCTCGGCGTGGAGGCACAGAGTCCCGGCTCCTCAGATCGATTCTCGATTGAGAGGCCTTGACATGGCACATGTACAGCGTGTCCGCCCACACATGGCAGCATGGCGCATGTACATAGTAGCAGTCGCAGTCGCAGTAGCTGTGACGCCTGTATCACCAGGCCCGAAGAACCCAATCGTTCCTTGCAGCGCACCGCGCGGTACAGCAAGCTCGTACGTAATGTAATGGCTGAGCTCGGAGCGCATACACAGCTGGTCCGACAGTGTTTCTCCTGGAAGTAGTAGCCACACATGAGACACACACATCGACTCTGTAATCTGAGGCCCCCGAAGCCCTCAACGCGGCGCGCATTCCGATGGCGGCTGCAGAAGCAGCCCCTGATGCTGCTCTGCAGACAGCCTGCACCACCTCCAATCCAAGCCCTACGCCAGCTGCAGCTGTAGCCTTTGGAGGTGTTGTCTTGCCGTGTCTTGTCCTGGGCCTTTTGTTGTGCCTCCCTTCGGTCCATCAAGCAGAGGAGAGCAGGCGTGGATGAAACACTGCAAGAAAGCCAGAAAAAACGCACATGACGTCAACGACGAGGCCCCTGTCCAGCCAGCCCCGTCAAGCCAGCCTGCAGCCCCAACGTCACCGAGAGCTGCCCTGCCCTCGACATGCCCTCGTGCTATCAAGCGGGCCTGCGCCGAACAAGAGCCACGGCAGGAACCTCCAAATTTAGCATCCATTCATCTGAACTTGTCCCACTTTTTTCCCCCGGGCCTTGTGGCAACTTCCTGCTACGGAGCCCCTGGTTCCTTCCCGTATTTTTTTGTGTGCTTGCCCTTTTTCTTTTGTGGATACTCGTGCTTGCCGCGCCGCGATGTGGGTCCTTTCCGATCGGTCGGAAGCGCGGTGGAGAAAGAAGGACTTTGTTGTCTAGTTGATTCTGTAGTGTACACGTACTACTTTGGTACCACTGCGGGATTGTTTGCGCTGGGCCTAGCCTGCTGATTCATCCCAGTACTTATTGTCTCCGTGTCCAGCGCCTATTCAGAATGCGGCCATCTTACGACACTCGCTCCTCTGCCGAGCCGCCGCCGCTGCAGTACGCGGTCCGTCAGCGGCGGGCCAGTTGGCTGCCGCATTGGGGCTGGCTATGGATGGGATCTGCACACGTGTGAAACTGGAACAGGACAAAAAAGAATGCTGCCGAAAATAACACGAAAAGAATGGCACGCCTTTTTGGCCTCCGGCCTGTTGAGTCAATCTAACCACTCCAAGCAAGGCTTGGGGCTTGCATTTCCCTCTTCATCTTCCCCATTGGAACAAGCTGTCGGTGCTATCCGAGACAAGTGGCGTAGCGTGGCGGTTTTCGCACCCAGACCCAGACCCAGCCCAAGCCCAAGCCCAAGCCCAAGCCCAAGCCCTGCGCGGCCTAGAAGCTTAGCTCGTCTCAGTGTCATCGGCCCCTGACCCGCGGCGCCTGGGCTGCTCAGCACAGCGCCGCTTACAGGCGGTCTGACCACTGTAAAGCAGCCCCGACCCTGGTCACCAGCTGTGGAGAAAACTTACAGGCGGGCCGGCCACTGTAACCCCCTGGAACCAAGACGGAAGATGAACAGAGGAACCCGACAAAACGCAAAACGAAAGCAGGAAAGAGATGAAGGGCCGGGGGCTGGTTAAGCTTTTGCGCTGGGGGACGTGGAACACCACTAGAAAACGACTGGAAGCATGCCTCCCTCGCCTCGGACGCTACTGGGCTGGGGGGGGGGGCCAATAGTGGACCAGGCTAAACTAAACACCCACCTTGTTGCATTTTAGAGCTGGCGTAGGTCTGCGGCTTGGCTAGCAGTTAGCAGGAAAAGGGCTTGAATAGCGCTGTAACCCAGAGTTTAGTGTGGGCTTTATCAAAGTTTGCTGCATACATTCAGAACTGAATTCTGACATCATCGATTTTTTTCTCGTTTCTTGCATCTCTAGTGTGTGCTTGCACAGGGCTCACG
>JAXHKQ010000225.1:0-33101 GCA_038407185.1 Chalaropsis ovoidea | reverse complement strand
GACGCAAGCAGAAGTGGTAGCGAGTGCCGGTGCTGCATTTAACGGCATGCCGTTCATGGTCTCTGCAGGCATGGACATTGCCCCGCCGCCTGCTACGTACTATGCAGGATACGAGCCGAGGGCTTCGCAGAGACGCCACTTGCACACCAGACGGCGGGCTCCACGAGCCATCGGCCAATCGCGCAACCAGCACACCGGAGCCGGTGGTTCCCGAGATTTGGAAGCCGGCACGCACGGCAGTGAACACCACAATGCCAACAGCATTGGCAATCACCTTGGACGGGATTTTGATAAGCGCTTTGCTCTTCTCTTTGGTGGACTTGCCATCGGGGCCGGGAACAGGCTTGTCAACCACAACTCCGTCCTCTACAAGACTGTTAGCGCCGCTAATCGGGGGAGGGGGGGGGGGACGCGGATCTGGAACTTACTGGTGAAGCCGATGAGGATCTCGGCAGCTTTGTCGCACTCTCTGTCCATGGCCATAGGCAGGAAGCTCTGCATTCCCATCTTGTTTGCAAAGCTATTGATGGGGAGCGCCGCCTTTTCGCCATACTGCTGCAGTTTCTTGCCCCATTTCGAGAACGACGAGCCCTTGGCCGCTGCTGCCTCTTCAGAGTCTGTGTGCGCGAGGGGCGCTACAGGCGGCACGTGCGAGTCCGGGAGGGGCTTCTCATCGGGATGGCCAAGTTCTGCAGCCGGGACTGCACCCGAGGCACTGGCAGCACCCGGCGCCGGCGCCGGCGTGTGGGTGCTATACTCGGTCTTGGAATCGTTGTAGTAAGGGGGTTGGCTCTGGAGTGCCTCCTGCTTGGCGGCCTCTGCGGGGACGTAGGCCGGGATGGCAGCCGTCGAGGCCGGGGCAGCCGTCGAGGCCGGGTCAACCATCGACGCCGGCGGGGGTCCCGGGGGCGGTGGAGGATAGTATGACTCGGAAGAGCTCTGAGTGTGGTCGTATGATGGGGCCGGGGGCGGGCCCGGTGGGGGAGTGGCGTACAAAGGAACGCCGGCTTCAGCGGCTTTGGCAGCGTGCGAATCAGACATATTGGAATGTTGTGATAAATGCAGATGGGGATTTTGAATGAGGAGAACAAGCAAGAGAAACTTGTCTTTGCGGAACGCGGGTTGCTTCACTATTTATCTCACTCATAAGCAACGTATGACGTCGTTCCGATGTACAAATGCGTTCATGTGTGGCTTATGATGATGCCGAGTGTGGCGTAGTCAAGCTCCCTCTTTGAGTGTTTAGGAAGCAAGTTGAATGTTAGGGTTAGCGCTGTCGGGTGCTGTCCATGCCCTAGAGCACATCTGCTTCAGCGCTTTTAGGCACTAACTAGGGACTGCTGTTATAGGGCGTTATAGCAGCACTGACCCGCTGCATAAATGGCTGTTCAAGAAACAGGTGCCTGATTTGGTCTCCGTAAAGTGCATTTCGAAGAACTGAATCATGCGGAAGCTTTCTGGTTTACAGCGGGCTTATCAGCAGCTGCAGGGGACTACTACAGGGAGTACAGGGCACTACTACAGGGCGTACAGGGCACTACTACAGGACATACACGGCACCACTACCCGACATACAGGGCACCCGTCCCCCCTAACTGGCTGCGAGCTTTGTTTAACCAGTGGCTGAGCTGGAATTGTCCAACAACCACAGCAACCGGGCATTATCTTGGCGGGCTCCGGACTCCCTTCCTTACCAGCCACGAAGACTTTTCTTGTAGTAAGACAGACAGCCTACAGAATACCTTTGCGGAAGAAAGAGCAAGACCGGAAAAAGGAAACCCCACGCTCACCACTTCTTGTCAATGCTTAGCGGGACTGCTCTATCTTGGCCAGGCTTCACCACCACGCCTTGACTCAACAAGTCCGCCCGCCCGCTCGCTAACAAAAGGTCCGCATTCCAAGGCACCCGTTGATCTCTCCGATCCGACGACCACGTCAGCCCAGATCAGACCATCACGACGACGTCTAGTTCCGCTCCGCCACAGAAGCATACGTACGTCGAGACGCTCTACATCTCGTCAGAAGCCTCCGTATACCATGACGGTCGCCAAAGACATTCCCCACGACCTGGCGCTGCCCCGCATCCTCTTCCTGCACGGCGGGGGCGTCAATGCCGAAATCTTCCGCATGCAGGCCCGCTGTTTTGCCGCCATACTGTCCGCCCACTTCCGCCTCGTCTTTGCCGAAGCGCCGTTTGAATGTACGGCCCACGGCGCCATCATAGAAGTGTACGGCGACTGCGGCCCGTTTCGGCGCTGGCTGCGCTGGCTGCCCGAGCACCCCGAGATCAGCGCCCGCGAAGCCTGCAGCCGGATCCAGCGCGCGCTCCAGGCCGCCATGGATGCCGACGCCGGCACGGGCCCGTGGGTGGGTCTGTTTGGCTTCAGCCAGGGATCCAAGATGGTCAGCAGCATACTGTTCACGCAACAGGCGCTCCGCGAGACGCTGGGGCGCGCGGCAACGCCCTGGAACTTTCGCTTTGGCGTGTTGATGGCCGGAGCCGCGCCGCCCGTCAGCCTGGACATGCGCGTCCAGGCGCCGCCGGGGATCGACACGGCAGACAAGCTGGGCTTTTCCTTCAATTCATGGCCGAGCAAGCCCGTCGACGGCAACGACGACGACGCCATGCTTCTCGAGCGAAGCGACCACTTGGTCCGCACCCCCACCATTCATATCCACGGCCTCAAGGACCCCGGGCTGGCCCGGCATCGGCGGCTGCTGGAGCTGTATTCGGAGCCGGGCTCGGCACAGCTGATTGAGTGGGACGGCGACCACCGCGTGCCCATCACGCGAGTCGAAGTGGAGGCCATGTGCAAGGCTATCGTGAGTTTGGCTGAGAAGATTGGCGTGCTCAGAAAATAGGCCTGGCCGTGGGGGCTGCAATAAAGAACAAGGCGGGAAGGGAGGAGGGGAAAGGCAGGCAGGCAGGCAGGCCAACAGAACAAAGCAAGGCAAAGTGGGGTCGAAAACTGTGGACAAAAATCCGTGGAATGGGCCAGCCAAAGAGGGAAAGGGCCATAGCTCCGAGCACGGACGCCCAGTCGTGGTCCTTCCTTTGTTTATCGCGGCGGCGTCCCTTCTTTCCGTCCATGTCATTCTGCCACCTTCTCTTTTCTCAGGGCTTCCGTTTGTTCTTGGGGTTCGTGGCCTGAGGCTCCGACAGGCTTTGGCTCTGGCTTCTTTTCTCGCGTCTCCCACCAACCAATCACGGCAGCTGATGCTTCCTGCCCTTTCTGGCCCTCCAACGTTGACCTCTCCACCCACCAATTGCACCATTCCTGGCTGCACCAGCGAGACCAGCGTCTTGGATGAGCAATTGCTCAAAGTAATTTGTCTCCTGCCTTATCACAGTAAGGGAAAAAGGAGAAAACTACCAAGAACAAAGAAAGACTCATCCAGCAGCTGCTGCATCCGAGCCAGCCAGCCAGTCACTTATTGCTGGGCCAACAACGATCATCACTGCCTGGGTCTCGACCGCCCTCAGCCCCCTTTTCCCAAAAGAAAAAAAAAACGCCGTGTCCCGCCGCTGCCCCGCCGCGCCTGCCTTACTGGCTCCCTCACAAAACGCCAGCCTTCTGTTCTTTCCTCTTTCTTGCCTTCCTTCCTCAAGAGTCACACGATCTCAACAACGCACAACAGGCAAATCAATTCTGCAGAGTTTCATTGATCGTTTGCTGAGGAGACCGCCAGGCCCAGCATATCCCAACCTCTCCTCTTATGCCTGCACTCGTGATGCCCCAATGCTTTCTCCTTTTTCTCCTTCTTCTTCTCCTTCTGTGTCTTCAGCCATTTTCAGCTTAGAGTCATCCTTAGAGCTTTCTTTCGTTAATCTCACGATCTGTATCAGTTTCGCCATGTTTTGTAGAGTCACAGATATTATTGGCTGGAGTGGGGCCTTTTGTCACTGTCGATGCAAGTACCTCCACGCCCAAGACAAGCTGTAGAGGTACAAAGCTATACTTACCCCGCTATCCGTCTAACAACTATTATCCTCATCCCCCCCCCTTACACGCATTACCGATGTAGCTATTACAGATTACAACAGCTGAGCTGTGCCAATTGTATTACGGCAGTAACTTGATGCTTATCAAACCGTCGCCTTTCATCACCACGAAAGCTAATTGAGCAATTGCAGATGACGAAAAGTAAGAAAGAAGTAGAGGAACAAAAGAGGGCTAATTTGCAGACTTGAAAAATGGGCAATCACCTACGCCGTTTGTCTAGGAAGACGTGCTGCGGGGCGGCTTAATTTCGCCATAGGCTAGCAACCGGGTCGCTGGCTGCTTCGCTCCCGCAGTACAGCCACCGTTATCGGCACCGCTTTGGATTTGACTGGTAGTTTCCTCTGTCCTTTTTCCCTTGCCTGCCTCCATTTTCTGTGGTTTACTGCAATTGCACCATTTGTAGTTCCTCCTCCACCTCCTCCTCCACCACCACCTCCTCCTTCCCTGTTCCTTCCCTGCTCCTTGCCTTTGCAGATGCATCTCGGATTCCTTCCTCATTTCTCGCTGTCTGGCCCTTCTTCCTGTTTCCTTGTTGCTTCTTTCCCCTCTTTGGTCTTTGCAGTTGCCCGCTAGTCTGTGGTACATGTACAGATGTAGTTGTACATAGGTGGCATTTTCACCACCCTGCCGCATTTGCCCGCTCTTTTGTGCTGGTCCCTGCCGTTCCTGCCGTGCTGCTTGACCTGCGTCCCAGCCAATCGCCGTTTGTGATTGTCCACACAACCCCACCTAAACGGTGGCCCTGAGCCGCCATGAAAGCTGCCATTGGGCTACTATTCTGACTCCTGCTTAGCTTCGCCTAGGATTTTACTTGGTTTTTATGTTGGTCTCCAGCCAAAAGATAGTGTCCCGTTTGGGGAAGGGGCCGGCTACAAACGCTGCTGCCCCTCCTTCCCAGGTACTTCCTTCCCAAGTACTTATACCATGCCCCTCCGTCTCTCCATCTGAAATTTTTTCTTCCCCTCCTTCTCTCTCTTGCTCTTCCTCTCTCTCTCTCTCTCTTTCTCTTTTCCTTCATCATTTGTGATATCAAGACTCTCCATCACACCTGTTATTAGTCCAGACGTTGACCGTTTCTTGGACTCTTACATCAAAAGTCTTGTTATCAGAAAAGACCAGCTTTTCTACCCCTCTTCTATTACCACCTATCTTTCTTTTTCCCCTTCACACACACAACCGCAACAATGGTTCAGTCCGCTGTTCTGGGTTTCCCCCGTATGGGTGTGCTGAGAGACCTCAAGAAGGCCACTGAGGCTTGTAAGTTGACACCACTATCCCACCAGCCCACCAGCTCACGCGGCTCTGCCGTCATTCTATGATCCCATATACTGACTTCATCTACAGACTGGGGTGGCAAGATCTCTCAGACCGACCTGCTGGCCGAGGCCAAGCGCCTGCGTCTGGCCCACTGGAAGATCCAGAAGGATGCCGGTGTCGACATCATCCCCAGCAACGACTTTGCCCTGTACGATCAGGTTCTTTCTCACATCCAGGACTTCGGTGTAAGTACCAACCAACCAATTGGCTCTCAATCCCCGTGTTGCACACTCACTAACAAACACCCTCTTCACAGGCCGTTCCTGAGCGCTACACCGTCAACAACCTGAACCCCGTTGACGAGTACTTCGCCATGGGCCGTGGCCACCAGAAGGAGGGCGTCGATGTCCCCTCGCTGGAGATGGTCAAGTGGTTCGACTCCAACTACCACTACGTCAAGCCCACTCTCCAGGACAACCAGACCTTCAAGCTTGCCGAGTCCCCCAAGGCTGTCAACGAGTACAAGGAGGCCAAGGAGGCCGGCATCGAGACCCGCCCCGTCCTGGTCGGTCCCGTTTCCTTCCTGCACCTGGGCAAGGCCGACCGTGGCCAGACCGTCGACCCCATTGACCTGCTCGAGAAGCTGCTGCCCGTCTACGAGGAGCTGCTGATCCAGCTCAAGGCCGCCGGTGCCGAGACTGTCCAAATCGATGAGCCCGTCCTGGTCTTCGATCTGCCCGCCAAGACCAAGGCTGCCTTCAAGCCTGCTTACGAGAAGTTCGCTGCCCTGGGTGACAAGATCCCCAAGCTGGTCTTCACCACCTACTTCGGTGACATCGTCCACAACCTGGCCCTGGTCCCCAAGGACCTGTACGCTCTTCACATTGACCTGGTCCGCAACCCCGAGCAGCTGGAGGAGGTTCTGGCTTCTCTGTCCCCCAAGACCATCCTGTCCGTCGGTGTCGTTGACGGCCGTAACATCTGGAAGACCAACCTGAAGAAGGCCATTGAGACCGCCGAGACCGCTATCCAGAAGCTGGGCAAGGACCGTGTCATTGTCGCCACCTCCAGCTCTCTCCTTCACACTCCCCACACTCTGGCCAGCGAGAAGAAGCTGGACGCCGAGATTGCCGACTGGTTCTCTTTCGCTTCCGAGAAGGTTATCGAGATTGCCGTCATTGCCAAGGCTGTCACTGAGGGCCCTGCCGCCGTCCGTGAGCAGCTGGAGGCCAACGCCAAGTCCATGCACGCCCGTGCCACCTCCAAGCTGACCAACGACCCCGCTGTCAAGGCCCGCCAGGCTGCCATCAAGCCCGAGGACTACAACCGCAAGTCCGAGTTCCCCTCGCGTATCTCCCAGCAGGAGGCCAAGCTCAAGCTGCCTCTGTTCCCCACCACCACCATCGGTTCTTTCCCCCAGACCAAGGAGATCCGTGTCCAGCGCAACAAGTTCACCAAGGGTGAGATCACTGAGGCCGAGTACGACAAGTTCATCGAGGCCGAGATTGTCAACTGCGTCAAGATCCAGGAGGAGCTTGGCCTGGATGTCTTTGTCCACGGTGAGCCCGAGCGTAACGACATGGTCCAGTACTTTGGCGAGAGACTCAAGGGTTACACCTTCACCACCCACGCCTGGGTCCAGTCTTACGGCTCTCGCTGCGTGCGTCCCCCGATCATTGTCGGTGACATCTCGCGCCCTGCCCCCATGACCGTCAAGGAGTCCAAGTTTGCCGTCTCGGTTTCCAGCAAGCCCATGAAGGGTATGCTGACTGGTCCCGTGACCTGCCTGCGGTGGTCGTTCCCCCGTGACGATGTCCACCAGTCTGTCCAGGCTGAGCAGCTGGCTCTGGCTCTGCGTGACGAGGTTGTTGACCTTGAGAAGGCCGGCATTGATGTCATCCAGGTCGACGAGCCTGCTCTGCGTGAGGGTCTGCCCCTGCGCTCCGGCAAGGAGCGTGATGCCTACCTGGGCTGGGCCGTCAACGCCTTCCGCCTGTCTACCACTGGTGTCGAGGACTCTACCCAGATCCACTCTCACTTCTGCTACTCCGAGTTCCAGGACTTCTTCCACGCCATCGCTGCCCTGGATGCCGATGTTCTGTCGATTGAGAACTCTAAGTCTGATGCTAAGCTGCTGAAGGTGTTCGTCGAGGAGGCCTACCCCCGCCAGATCGGCCCCGGTGTCTACGACATCCATTCTCCCCGTGTTCCCAGCACCCAGGAGATCAAGGACCGCATTGCTGAGATGCTGCAGTTCCTGAAGCCCGAGCAGCTGTGGATCGACCCCGACTGCGGTCTGAAGACCCGCCAGTGGAAGGAGACCAAGGAGGCTCTGGCCAACATGGTTGCCGCTGCCAAGGCGTTCCGTGAGCAGTACGCCAAATAAATTGACCCAACTCTGGATCAAGCCTGAAGCGCGTGGCTGTCTCTGGCATGCTGCTGTCTTCTACCCTTTTTTCTTTTTCTTCTCACCTTTGTTCTTTTACGGCATATTCATGTTTTAATGGAGTTGGCGACGCTTCTTTTACGATCTCAACATCGACCCGTTGATTTAACAACAACGGCAGTTCTTGTCCTGTTTTGATATTTTTCTGCTTTTCTTTTTTTCTTTTTTTCTTTTCAACGGCATTCAAAAGCGAGGGTTTGCACACGGATCATGGGAAATTATCGACATACAACGATCACGAATTCAACATAATAGAGGACGAGAGAAATAACAAGGAAGTCTACGGCACTGCTCTGTGTCTGTCTTCCTTTCTCTCTGTCCGGGAGGAGCATGAGGAGGTTCCCATCAACCGGGAACCCATGGTCTGTTACTCTCTACAAAATTTTCTTTTTTCATGTTTTCCCGTCTGCAGCTCTGTTCTCTGAAGAGGCGGCCACGATGCTGGAAGAACTCGGACTGGTCTCCGGGGCTTCTGTGTCTTGGTGTCTTGGTGGAAGCAGTGGCTGTCGATGGGGCGGCTGCGCGGTCTTTGCTCTGTCCCAGGGCAGGCTTGGGCTTGTGGCCAAGTTTAATAATACAAGACGACCCGATTCAACTAGGGGAACAAATCTTTTGCCATTTACTTTAATATCTGTGATGTTGACTGCTATTTACTTTTTATATGTGTGCTTTTGAGGCCTGTCCGGCCTGTCTGTTGATACTGAGCCTCTGTGTCATGTGGCCAGTCTATCTATCGTGTAATCTAAATCCCCGTCTCCACATATATGGCCGCCATATTCCGTCTTCTCACTCGATCTCCTTACGCTCAAACTGTCGCATAGCCTCATGCAAATTGCCCTTAACGCGCTCGTACACATCTTCGTCTGCAGCCAAGATGCCAAAGTTGTTGGCCATCAGTCTGCCGGCTGCAAAGTCCATCGGCTGGCCCCGCGTGTCCGTTACCCGCCCACCAGCCTCGACATAGACCAGCTGCGCGCCGGCATGGTCCCAGATCTTGCTGCGCCGCGCCACATCCCGGTACACCCACACGGCGGCGTTGCCCAGGCCCAGGGCCAGCGCGCAGTAGCGCACCACCCACGAGATCAAGTCGCAGCCGGGGAAGCCCGCGCCCAGGCTGCGCGCAACCGTCTGGTGCAGCTCGTCGTACGCGCTCTTGGGCATCGAGGCACAGCCGACAAGCGACACGGGCACAGCGGCAGCCGCAGCCGCGTCGGCGGCGGCGGCGCGCGGCTTCAGCAGCCGCCGGGCAGGCTGCAGCGCAGTCTCGGCGCTGGTAGCGGACACGGCCAGGCGCTGCACGTAGGCGCCGTGGCCGGCCACGGCGGTGAAGATGCAGCCCTCGGAGGCGGACACCGAGGCGTCGCTGATGGGCGCGCTGTGCGCGGCGGCCGCGTCGGCGCTGAGGTTCGGGCAGCCCACGGCGCCGACCAGCTGCCTGCCGTCGGCGACCAGCCCGATGTTGATGGCGAACAGCTGGTTGCGGATGAAGGCCTGCGTGCCGTCGATGGGGTCAAACACCCACGTGCGGCCGCCGCTGCCGCCCGGGCTGCCGCTGCACAGGTCGATCACGCGGCAGATCTCGTCGGGCGCCGTGGGCACGCGGGCCAGCGCCCCAGGCGGCAGCGTAGCGTGCACGGCGGCGAGCTCGCCAGCGACGCGCGCGCACAGCGCGGGGTCGGCGCGCAGCGCTGCTGCGTCCTCTTCGCCGACCAGCGCGTCGGCGGGGAAGTGCGCAGAGAAGGTGGCGCTGAGCAGCGCCTGGATGGCGAAGTCGGCGACGGTCACCGGCGACAGGTCGTCCTTGCTGTGCACACCCTTGTTGCTGGATGCCAGCACCGCGAGGCTGAGCCGCGAGGCGTGGCGCAGGGCGTCGGTGGCGACGGCGAGTTCGCGGTCGTAGGCCATGGTTGTGGTTGTGGCGAGGGGCAGATGATAAGGCTGTGTTACTGGTAGGCTGTGGAGACTGGCACGGCAGTTGGAGGTGAAAGAAGAACTGCAGTGGCCACGATTGAGCTTTGGGCCCTGGCGTGATAGTTCCCCACAAGTACACTTGGCCTCATGGTCTCATTGGGTGATACAAGCTGGGTCGAGGTTAGTGCCTGTGTAACGCCAGCGGACATGCTCCTTAGGGTTATCCATAACCCTCGTCGATACAAGGGCATCTTGAACGCTAATCCCTCGCTCTTCTGTTTCAACTTCATGCGCCAGCACGCCAACGACCACTCTGCAGTCTCATTCACAACCGGCTTTTGTTCCATGCTTAGGCCTTGGACTCACACCGACCCTAACCCTACCACGTCCGTCCCCGTCTCCATGAGCACTGCCGCCGAATCCGCGGTGCGTCCGTGTCTTGCGGCGCTGATATCGCACGGGACAACTCCGCCGCTTCTGACACTCGTGGTTGAAGGCATTCAGCACCTGCAGCTGCCGACCAAGTCTCTGCCGGCAATACGGCTGCTGCTGGGCGATGGCCAGCTGTGCATCCAGACGCTGCTCCGGACGCGGCTGCACACGCTGGTCACCACCGGCGTGCTGGGCGTGGGCGCTATTGTGGCTCTCAGCCATTACGAACTGGTCGTCAAGGACACGCAGGATGCCAGCATCATGGTGTTCTTGGATGCGGAGCGGCTGGAGGTCGTTGGCCAGTGGATGCGCGGAGAACAGCCGCCGCAGGAAGAGGCTAGCGCGGAGGCCTATGCAAAAGACGGAGTCACGGAGACCGGCGCGGAGGCCTGTGCAAAAGACGGAGTCGCGGAGGCCAGCGGCGAGCCGCACGATGGCGGCAAGTCGTTACTGGTCGCAGACAGCTTCAGCGATGTGCAGTTCAATGACTCGTTCTTTGATCCGTCTAGTCCGCCGTCCCCGCAGACCAGCCTTCATTCAGAGTCACAGGCTGCTGTCCCGGCTGTGACTCCGGCGCCAATACGAGTTCCAACTCCGGTCATAGTCCCAGAAGCAGCACGAACACCGGTAAAGACACCAATACAAGTGCCAATCGCCGCCCCGTCCCCAGTCCCAATCCCAGCTCCCACGCCAACTCCAGCACCAAAGCCGCCGCCTGCCACAAAGCCACAGCCCCTCGTCACCAACCACCCCATCCCCAAGCCCCTGCTCTCCTACAAGCCCTCTCTCGACATGGCGAGCCGCAGCACCGGCCCCGTGCCACGGCCCATCGCGCTGTTCCGCAAATGGCACGACCTGCGACAGCCGCTGAAGCTGACGCCGCTGGGCTCGGTGCCATACCTTCCGTACAAGCTCAACTGGACGTGCAACGTGCTCGCCATCGTGACGTCACTGGGCCCCGTGGAGCCGGGCGCGCTGGCGCCGCTGCAGCGCATCGTGCGGCTGGTGGACCCGACGGTGGCCACGCCCGTGCGGCTGACGGTGTTTCTGGAGCCGGCTCGCTTTGCGCCGCCGCTGGGCGTGCCGGTCCTGCTGGTCGGCGTCAAAAACCACACGTATGAGGGCGGCTCGCTGAACAAGTACGAGAGCGACCGGCCGCTCAAGGCTCAGAGATGGTGGTACACTGATCTGGAGCCGTTTCCGTGGTGCAATCGAGAAGCGTTGGAGCAATGGTGGGACTCGGGAGTCATCGCGGGGGCGGGCCAGATTAAGACGGAGCCCAGGGATTGAAGACAAGAGACATGAGAGTTTTTATACTACTTTATTCCATGGTATTAATACTGTGGTCCCCATGTGCAGCTCTCGTCCGCTGCGACTATTACATATGCAAGACTCCTCGAAACGCCCAAGAAAAGCCACAAGACCACACGCGCGCGCGTCTCTCCTCTTCGCCAGCTAGATCACAATGCCCCGCGCAGCCCAGCCTCCGCGGCCCTTCCATGCGACCAGCACCAGTCCGCAGGCAAGCCACACGGTCACGGTCATGCCGCAGAAGGTCGGCGCATAGCACTGCGCGCCGTAGCAGAAGATGGGCCTCGCCTCCAACTGCGGCGGCAGCCCATCGCCAGCAGCCCTGCGGCCGCTGAGCGCGCTGTCGGCGCCGGCCTGGTACACGGCCGAGTAGACAAGGCCCCAGAAGGTGGAGCCGAGGGCCGGCAACATGGCCACGATGCCCCAGTTGGTGGCAAAGTTCTCCACGCCCCAGATGATGGTGATGATGATGGGCGTCAGGCTGAAGACGGCGCCGTAGCCCGCGCCGACCAGGGCCGACACGATCCAGAAGCGCTCGCCGTGCTCCTGGATGAGGCCCGACGCCAGCGCCAGCAGGCCCACCGACAACATCGCGGCAAACGTCAGCAGGAACACGACGCGCGAGACGGTGGGCCGCAGTGTGCGCGAGGCGCGTGACACGGCAGCGCCGTCGTGCTGCACGTGCTGGGTGGCGGGGGACGGGGCAAGGAGGTCGGTGAGGGAGCCGGTCAGGAGGCGCGAGGCGGTGCTGGTGATGCTGAGGATGGAGACGTGGGTGGCCGGAGATGTCGGGCGGAACGTGGTCGACGGCGACGCGCCGCCGTGCGAGTCGAGGGAGGCAATGACGGTGCCGAGGTTGTTGATAAAGGCCTCTCCGGGGCCGACCATGAACAGAAAGCCCAGCGCAAACAGCCACATGGTGCGGTCCTGCAGGAAGCTCTTGGTCTCGGCGTTGAGCAGCCACTCCTTCTTCGTCATGGCGTCGGATGGCGGCATCAGCAGAGAAGTCTCATCGGCCTCTTCGCCGGCCTCCTGGCAGTCTGCTGCCGCCGCCGCTGCTCCCGGATAGTACGACGACCCATAGTCCATGACGGACTCGGTGCGCGACAGCAACGGCGGCTCCAAAAAGCCGCTGCGCTCGAGCTCGTCGGCTGCCTCCTCGATCAAGTCGTCCTCGTCGATGATGCGCAGCGTAAAGGCACCGGCCACGCCGGTCGCCGTCAGCAGGATGCCGAGGAAGATGAAGTAGTGGTACACGTCGAGCTCTGGCGGCAGCATGATGCCCTGCGGCACGGTGCTGAAGAAGCGACTGCCGACTTGGCTCAGCCAAATGCCGCTGAGCCCGAAGCCGGCAATGGGCGACGACAGGGCGAGGCCGCGGTGTCTTCCCTTGCCAAAGTTCTTGGCACACGTCGCCACGGCCGAGAGGTACATGGCCGACGTTCCGACGCCGATACACACGAACGCAAAGACCATCAGGCCATAGCTCCAGGCGGAGCTTTCTAGGCCTGCGCCCGGGCCTGCGCTGAGGGTGTTGTCTGCCGTCATGTGCGCCATGGTGTCAACGTGGCGGTACACGGCGGCAGCAAGGCCATAGCCCGTGCCAAACAGCAGGGCCGAGAACAGCGACAGCGGCACGGTCCCGTAGCGGTCACAGACGTAGCCAAGCACGGACACGGGGAGGTACAGGGCGACGGAGCTCCCGATGGCCACGCCGTTGACCTGCAGCTGGGTATAGCGCAGGCGCTCCTGGAATATGTGGCCATACAGCGAGAACACGGTGATGGAGCCGGCGCACAGCGATGTCAGCACGGCGGCTACAAATGACGTCAGCCGCGTGCGCGCGTGGGTCGAGGCCGTGGAGCACGTGGACGGCGTCGGGGAAGCCAGCGCGGCGTGTTCGGAGCGATAAGCCGCGGACGGCAGCGGAGACGATGAGGGCGCCATGGTGACGGCTGTGTGGTTGTGGTGTGGTGTGGGTGAGGAGGAGGAGGAGGAGAGTTGTTGGGTGACGCAGAGGAAAGAAAGGGCGTCGAGATAAAGGGCGAAACCGGCAGGATTTCGGCCCAGACAGCGTATCAGGCGAGGTTTAGGCGCAGGCTTCAGTGGCCATCCCTTCTGTAAATTGCGAGATTATAGGGGGATCGAGCTGGGCGAATCACTGCATGTAAAGACGGGCGCTGAGCAGGCTGGGCGAATCACTGTACACAAAGAATGAAAATGATTAATAAATAAATAAAATCACCCCAAATAACAACGTGATGACTGCTACAACAGCCGTCATCTCAAAATAGACAGCAGAGATTATTGGCAGTGTCAAGTTTCATGCAAGCCTTCAGAGTCAAGAGTCAATGAATGAGGCACACGATGAAGTGACTCCAACTCCAGGCCGATAACGATAAGATAGCGATAGGCCGGTAGGATTCAGGTTCTCCCGTCTGGCCCGGAAACAGCGTGGCTGTCAGCTGCACTATAGTGGGTCCGCCCTGACATGAGCCTCTGCCAGCTGCCGGAACCTGTAGTCTCAACCTGTGCTCGCTGAAATTACGGCCAGGAATAGTGATGTGCGGATATGCAAGGCCTATCCTGTGCTTGCTTGCATCGTCTGGATGGCCAATCCCGGTGGGTAAACAAAACACGGCATAGCTTCAAGGGTTCATCTCCGAAAAGAAACGCTGCAAATGCCACCCAGACCTGCGTGTTCCGACAGGTCCAGACCAGGCCGCACATCAGCGCTAGGGTTAGGGTCACACGCAGCCCCTGGGGACGCCCCGTTAATGCTCCCCCCCCCGCCGATCACTCGGAAGCACTGGCTTGAGAGCGCACTTTGCGTTCTTTATTTTCCCCAGGTGGCTCCTCTTCTTGTCTCCGCTGTGAGCTGTCAAGCCGCAACCTCCTTTGGTCTCTTAATTTCAACCACAAACAGCAGAGCGATGTGACAGCCAGCTCGGGGCCGGCGAGAGAGCCTCTGCAAGGAAACAAACACTACCCGAAGATCCCATTTTCGGCGCTGTGCTGTGCTTCTGGCTGAGTGTTTTTCTGCCAGCTCATGTTTCATTTCTTTCTTTTGTGTTTCTTCGCCTGTGGTTGTTCTGTTTTGGCGTTCTGTAGGTTGGCTCGGCTAAGCTGGCTGGGCCCCTGGATTCGTGATGAACATGATGCTGGCAGGGAAACTTCCTGTCTCCTTTTCTCATGTCCTAGATGTAGGTGCACAGAAGAATTCGCAGAGCCCGACAGCAGAGCAAAACGCGTGGTCCTCTTGGCTAGCCGTGGTCCGGGATCCATCAGCACACATAGTCCAAGCAACACGGACGCGCCTGTGCTGGGCTGCGCTGCATATGATGACGCTCGACCTCGGAGAACAAGAGGAAAAACTGGAGTAGCACGCTTCAACGACAAATGACTGATTGAAGGGCTTGGCGAACCGTGTTAGTGGCCTGGCTGTCCATGTGCTGAAGAGATGGAGATGGAAAGGTGCATATACGTGAGTACATGGTCAAAGTATCGTCAAAGTATCTTTCCAGGGTTTGGAGCCCGTCTCTAAGGGTTTGCCGGGAAAGGGGAAACAAAGGTACATAATCCTGCACTGCCACAGCCCCGGTCGGGTCTCGTGGGAAGAGCGCTAGGCCCTGATGGGCCTAGTTTCACTAGTTTCAGGGGCATTCTCAATACCTGCTGTGCTCTAGAAGCTTTTTGGTAGGGTGGCGTAGGTGGCAGCTTCTACTGAGAAGAAAAGGTGGGCCGGGTGCTCCAGCCAACCACTTGGCCGGCCAAGTCCAGGTCCAAGTCCCAAGTCACAAGTACCCAAGTACCCAAGTACCCAAGTACCCCCGCCCACGTAACCTCCTGCCCAAAGTATCTTCTGGTACGAGAAAGCAGTCTCAGCACAGTGGAAGGTCGCAGGCAAACACCTCGTAGTCCATGTACTTGTCCGATCGTGATGACGCGAGGAAAGAGCAGAACAGCACACGAGGAAAGAGCAGAACACCACACGAGGAAAGAGCCCAAACACCACACGAGGAAGGAACTGAAAATTCTGCTCCCCTACAAAATTCTCACCTTCCCCTCATTTTCTGGCCTTCGTGATTCTTCTCTTCTCTTCTCTTCTTTTTTCTTTTCTTTTTTCCCGCACCTCCAACAAATCATCACGGCCCTCCTACATCGTGTCCCCCCTTTGCTGTGCATCTGCATCTGCATCTGTGTCGTCTCCATCCATCCTGAATCCCAAATCCCAGACCCCCCTCCCACCCAGAGACAAGGCTCACATATTGAGCGCGTGCTATACTTGCACCACATGCTTCAATCTTGATAGGACTTCAGGGCTGGGCCGGTGTCATCCGTCACAGCACGTCTCGCTCGCTCGCAACTCAACAGGCCGTAGCTTGGTACACACGACGGAGTATTTTCAGGCTTTTATCTGCCTCTTTTCAGGCCTTCTCCGGCCCCCTCTCCGTCTCTTCCTCGCTCTTTTCGTCGCCTGTAGCACGTCGTCTCTTGGCTTCAGCAACCTTGATTGGCCTGCCCCCTATCTTCACCACCCACTGCATCCCTACGCTAGCCGGCTTGTAAAAAGAAGCACAGAAAGAAGCATTC
Organism: Chalaropsis ovoidea; assembly: GCA_038407185.1. NCBI lineage: Eukaryota > Fungi > Ascomycota > Sordariomycetes > Microascales > Ceratocystidaceae > Chalaropsis > Chalaropsis ovoidea. Next base: position 17,147 of record JAXHKQ010000225.1, on the reverse strand, counting down.
CACTCATGTTAGTCATCCCTGTCCGCCGCATGATCCCTGATTCTCTCGCGCCGCCCTCCATCTCTCAATCACTTCCTCTTCCCCTCCCCTCCCCTCTCCCCTCTGATCCATCTGCCTCTTGTTTCTTCCTCTGCCTTCCGAATCTCCAATATCACCCCCTTGCTCATCTACCTTAGCTCGTTGTTTGGTTTTCACTGGCTGCACACACTCGTCGTTCTCTCTCCATCTTATTTGGTCTTTTGCCAGGTTAGTCCCAGTCTTGCAACCCTTCAATAACTCGCCCAGCCCTGTTGTGAAACTTGCAGCGTACGGATTGGCGCGAAAAAAAAAACAAGAGAGCCAGAAACCTAGTCAAGAACGATCTTCTACCTCCGGCCGCTTCTCTCTTCTTACTTTTCTTTGTCACATTCGTTCCTTCTCCTATGCCACAAAACCCTTAGGCCCGGCTGTTTACCCTTTTCTTCTCCTTCCATTCCATACCACCTCTCTCTATCTATCCCTTTGCCTCACCACGGCTTCTTCTTTTGTTCTCCATGTTCGACCTCACCTTACTGACTACCTCGACTTAAATCAGAAGGAAAAACAAAGAACCGCCCAGCGACTAATCTCACAACCTGTTTCTGTCTTGCTTCATTCTTGTCCTCTTCGAAAGCAGAGACATTTCTTGCAGCCGCTCCAGCCTTGCCAACAACACCACAAAGCCTCCAAGAAACCCAACACCACATACGGAACCCCGGACCACACAGAAAACCTACGATAACGAACGACTGACACGACACAATACGAACGACCGCTTGCTTCTTTTCTTTGACGAACAACAGGGCTCTAAATCTAAAAAAGCCACTCACTACACACTCCCCAGCCTGCATTTTAGATTGACCGGCGCACCACACCAGCAGCAATCCCCCCAGCCTTCGTCTTCCCTACCTTCTACCACTGTATTAGATCGCCTTGCTTCACACTCTTTTGCATACTCGTGTGTGATTGTCGTCTTTTCCTTTCCTCTTTCCACCCTACAGCGCCTCGCTTGTTTCTTCGCCTGGCCTACCAGCGAAATAACCATTGCACCCCCCCCAGAGAGAAAAGGGCACTCAGACTCAGACACGACAACAGGCTTTGCGCAATAACTACTGCTAGTCAGTAATTGCTGCACGACATTCGCTTTTTCCCAACTCCCCCCCCTTGATTTGAGCTCTTTTTTCCCTCCATTTTTTCCTTCTTTTATTTTCTTCCCGAATATCTTTGTTGGCATAATTCCCCGCAAGATAGCCATACTCACGCAACCACCGCGCACAAGACCACCACACGCACACAACTTTGTGTCTTGTTTTCTTGCTTGTGATATGCACTAAGTTGCCTTGGCCTTTTGCTTTGTGTACTACCTGCGCCTGTGGCTGTGAATGTACTTCACTGAACGAACCCCAGTGTGTTTTGCACTACTCTGCGCCCGTGTAGGTTAGAGTGGCCTAACACTCGGCCACACCTGTGTCGTTCTTCGACAAACCGCGACATTCCCTCTGCCTAGCCATAATTGGCCTCTTCCTCCACTTACTCTTCCACCATGGCGTCCTCTCCGCCACAATCCCCAATCTCTTCACGACCTATGAGCGCCCTGGTTCGCCCAACACAGGCTCCCTTTTCCACTCCGCGAAGTAACAGTCGCATGAGCATGCAGAGCCAACCCAAAGTTTCCGGCAGTCGCGCCTCAGACGAGGACGGGCGCACAGCAGTGCGAGTCGGTAAGTTTGTAAACCCGACATGATGTCTTTGATTCATGCTGCCTCTCCATCTCATTATCCACACCCCATGTGTCCTGCATACACCATCGCACCGCACAATGTCTTCGCACCACATTGGCGTCGCGCGGAAAGCCCATCTGCGTTGTAGAATGCTCGTCTTCATCGCAGCTGCCTCTTGTGCTACAATGGCCATCGCAACACAGTCTCTAGTCTCCTTCCACCACAAACCCACATAGAGAATGGCCATGATAACTAACCCATTTGTCTCATCTTAGCTGTGCGCGTTCGCCCGCCTCTCAAACCCACAGATCCCGGCTTTGAACTCATTCCCCAACGATTCCAAAAGCCTATGGTGCACGTCACCTCCAACACTAATCTTGCTATCGATTCCCCACAGGGCCGCAAACTATTCGTTTTTGATCGCGTTTTTGGCCCGGAAGTGGGACAAGATGGTATCTGGGAATACGTTAGCGAGTGTGTGACCTCGTTCGTACAAGGTTACAATGTGTCTTTGCTGGCTTATGGCCAGTCGGGTGCTGGAAAGTCCTTCACTATGGGCACTTCAGGCCCTCTGGAGCAAGAGGATGTACAGCTGATGGGTAAGTGAAACTGTGTATACGGGGTTTCTCACAAGTACATAACTAACTGTCGTACTCTTATAGGCGTTATCCCCCGTGCCGCGACTGCGCTCTTTGAGCATCTGGACACAACCAGCAACCGTCAAACAAAAAACCAAAACCGTGGCTCCATGTCGCATCTTCGTTCACCAGTGCGATTTCCCAGCGCAAGTGCCTCCTTGGGCGACAGAGATTGGTCGCTCAAGGCTACGTATGTCGAAATTTACAACGAACAACTGCGCGACCTGCTCGCTCCCGAACATGTCTCCCAGCAGGACCGTAGTCAGGTCACCATTCGCGAGGACACCAAAGGCAACATTATCCTCACTGGCCTTACCCAAGTGGATATCAATTCAATCGATGATCTCATGAATGCCCTGGCCTTTGGCTCTGCCATCAGACAAACCGATGCCACTGCCATCAACGCCAAGTCGTCACGTTCACATGCCGTCTTTTCCCTGAACCTCGTCCAACGCAGACCCAAGGCTGCCCGCGAACGTCGAAACTCGATGCCCGTTGAGGCCATGTCTGGCAATGACATGACTATGACAACCGACAGCAAGTTACATTTCGTTGATCTTGCTGGAAGTGAACGTCTTAAAAATACTGGTGCGCAGGGAGAGCGTGCCCGTGAGGGTATTTCAATCAACGCTGGTCTTGCTGCTCTGGGCAAGGTCATTTCACAGCTTTCTATGCGCCAAGCTGGCTCTCACGTATCTTATCGTGATTCCAAGCTTACGCGCCTGCTACAAGACTCACTCGGCGGTAACGCTATTACCTACATGATTGCCTGCGTAACGCCCCCTGAGTTCCATCTCAGCGAAACGCTCAATACCGTTCAGTATGCCCAACGCGCCCGGAATATCCAGAGCAAGCCGCGCATTCAAAAGATAGACGATACCGGTGATAAGCACGCCGTCATCGAAAGACTCAAGGCCGAGGTTGCTTTTCTGCGTGAACAAATTCGCAGCGCCGAGCGCTCAGTCTCTGATCGCCGCAATCCGTCAAATGACCGCTCTGACCGACCCAACGAGCGCGAAGTCGAGCTGCAAAATCATCTTCTCGACTTCCAAGAGAACTATTCGGCTCTCAGCCAACGCCACGCAAAACTCATTGCAGAGTTAGCCAAAGCTCGTAACAATGAGGCTCTGGAGAATGAGTTGATGCTACAGCGTGAAGACGAGTCGGAAATACACGCTGCCGATCGCCTGAAACGGTCTAACACATTTGCTCAGGCCGTTGAGCAAGTTGTCTTGGAGTACGAGAAAACCATTCAATCTCTGGAACAGTCGCTCTCCAACACGCGCAGCACCCTTTCGACTACGGAAGCCAGTCTTCTCGAGAAAGAGACTAAGTGTGCTTACATCGAGACAATAAACGCACAACTACAGGCCCGCCTGCAAAAACTAATGGACCGCGAGTCTAGCACCGAAAGCTACCTGCACGACCTTGAGAACAAACTTGACGGCCATACTTCTGGCGAGGAAAAGAATGCGACGCTCATCGTGGAGCTGCGCAAGGAAATTGCCCGGATTCGCGAAAACGAGAGTACTGCCGAGGACTACATTTCCACGCTGGAGGAGCGACTGGCCGAAGCTGACCAGGATGCCGAGTTGATGCAGCGCGAAATGGATCGCCTTGAGCAAGTCATTGAACGTCAGCGCAGTCTCGGAAAGCTCGACTCTCTTTTGTACGAGCTGGATCACATCCAAAGTGACAGTCGCCCCGAGTCTCTCATTCATGATTCTTCCAATGGCACTGGCCGCAGAAGGTCGTTTGTCCGTTCTCGAAGCCAGTCTCATGTCAGCCGCCACAGCGTGCCGGATGCTATTCTTGAAGACGAAGAACGCGTCCATGATATGGACCTCATTCCCGAAGATGAAGAAAAGGTTCTTGAGAACGGCGAGAAACAAGATCATCTTGAGGCTGAAAACCCCGATGACTATCTCCCGCAGAGCCCCGCACAGTCCAAATTCGTTGCTGACAAGCTTGAGTCCGTCAGTCAAGAGCTGGTTGATTTGCGTGTCGAGCACGAGTCTACTCTGTCTGAGATGGATCTCCTCAATGCCAAATACGAAGAGGCTCTCCGGGCCCTGTCTGAGCTCCAGGACGTTGTCGACGAAAGCCGCCACAACAACCAGCGTCCCCGTGATTCAGTCATTTCGATGATGTCACCCGTCAGCACCCGTCCTGATTCCTTCATGTTTGATCGGTCTAGCGGCATCAAGTCTCACAGCCATTCTTCTATTGCTCGCTCATTATCGTCCGAGCTCTCCTCGGCTTTGGACTCACCCAGCCTCGATGCCTCGGATAGTAACGATACTGCCAAGGCAAATGGCCATCACATTATTAAGGACGATCTTGATGATGAACCTATTGTCTCTGACGAAACCTACGAGTCCAAGATGGAACTCGTCCGTAGCACTGTTGCTGAAGTTGTTCCCTCCCCTGGGGAGTCAGATGCTCCGATTTCCACCTTGGAGCTGAAGTCTGCTACTGCTGTGGAGTCTTACCCTGTAAAGGAGGAGGCCCCCAAGTTTGATGAGACTATTCCCGAGCCCGAGAAGGAGACCGTCAACACGGCTCTTCTGCAGGAGATTTGCGCCCTTAAGACGATAGCTTCCGAGAAGCAGGCCGCCGAAGAGGAGCTTGCTGAGCGTTACAAGGAGCTTGAAAACAAGCATCACGAAGCTTTAGACATGGTTGAGGAGCTCAAGACTCAAGTCAGCAAAGCCCGCGCATCGGATTCCGGCTCTCCCAGGACATCTTCTCCGGTTATTCGCCGCAAGTCCAGCCAGAATGTGATGATTATGGACCGGGCTCAGCGCTCGTTCACTTCGCTGCGAACCATCGCGACTGATCACTTTGAAGACAACCCCGATGCTATGCAGAGCTTTGAGATCAATCTGAACGCTGCCATGCACGAGCTGCATGTCCGTTCTCAACGTATCCAAGAGCTGGAGGCCGACGTTGCTGCTGCCAAGAGGGAAATGGAGACCAAGATGACCATCATCACGGGATTGACTCGTGAACGCAGCAGTCTGACAGCGTCGCCTCGCGACATGTCGATGGTGTCTACCCTTCGTGACCAGTTGGAGCAGACCGAGTCTCGCCTCAAGCAGATGAGCCAGGGCCACGAATCGCGTGAAAAGGACCTGATGGCCCAGCTTGATGACGTCAAGAAGGCCCTGGAGGAGCAGCAAAAGTCCCATGAGGAGATGGTTGCTGCCAAGGGTGCCGTTGATGCTTCTCCCGAAAGCATTGCGGAGAACGCTCAGATCATTTCCCGCCTCGAGACTGAGCTATCGGAATGGGAGGGCAAGCATACTGCGGCCTTGGCCTCGATGCAGAAGAACGAGTCAGAAATGAAGGCTACCATCACGGACCTGGAGAAGCAGCTGGAGGACGTCAACACCAAGCTTATTAGCTCCAGTGATGAAGCCAACAGCCCCGTGCTCAGCGAGAAGGAACAGAATCTTGTCCTGGCTCTGCGCACGGAGATTGACGAATACAAAGCCATTATCAACTCCAACGCTGCCGCCATTGCTGATCTGGAGTCGGTCACGGAGTCCTCTCGTCTGGAGCAGGATGCCGTGACGCATGAGCTCGGCGCTCACAAGGACCTGGTGTCTGCTCTGGAGGCACAGGTTGCTGCGCACCAGGATGCCATCGAGACCCACCAACAGACTCTTGATGAGGTCCGGGCCGGGCATGCCAAGGAGCTGGACGAGATGCGCGCGGCCGAACAGAAGGGATACGAGGAGCAGCTTGAGGTTCTTCTCAACGAACATTCAGAGACTATTCGCATCCTGGAGTCCGAGCTGGCTACTGCGCGCGAGGACATGGTCAACATCGCCCAGCAGGTTGCATATGCCCTGGGTGTTCCCGTGAGCCTCGAATCGTTGACCGAGCGTATCCAAGACCTGATCAACGAGCGCCAGACCCTTTCTGCCTCTGTTGGCAAGAATGGCGATATGGAGAACAAGCTGACAACCCTCGATGCGGAGAACACTTCTCTCCGCAATGAGCTCAAGTCTGCCAAGGCCGAGCTGGCTGACCTTATCCCGGTGGACGAGGTCGAGGCTGCGGCAGGAAGTGTTCCCAAGCAACTGACGATTGTCAAGAAGCGCATGACGGACCTGGACCTGGACAACAAGAAGAACTCGCGCTTGGTCCAAGAGCTGGAAGATCAGCTGCAGACCAACTTTGACCAGGTCCAGATTGCTAGCAACAGACTGTCGATGTTGCAGTCTGAGCGGCAGATGCAACTGGAGGAGGCGACCAGCGCAAAGGCCAAGATCCAGTTGGAGCTGGAGGCCATGCGCAAGGAGTACGATACGCTGAAGGTATGTCGGTTGTTTTCCAAGCTTATCCGTGCTTCACATGAACTAACATTCCTTTTTTTTTTATAGACCAAGCTTGATGCTCAGATTGCCTTGACCGAGACTGTCCGCCGGTCGAATTCCAACAGCTCATCTATCCACAATGTGGCTGGACCCTCGCCCCCTCCTGCAATTCCTCTGCCTCCTATACCTGGCAGTGGCGCTGGCAACGGTGGCTCGCCTACTCTCGGGTTGTCAGGTGAAAGCCAACCGGCAAGCACCACAGCCAACAACGCTTCTCTTGCGCAGGTGCAGGATGACCAGGAAGCCAAGATCAAGACTCTGCAGAAGCACCTCACGGCCGAACGACAGATGACTGCTACCTTGGAGGAGGCTCTGGGAGATCTGGAAGACCAAAGCAAGAAGATGCGTACGGATGCTGACAGCTGGCGCAAGCGGGCCACGGAGCTGGAGACGGAAATCAAGGATCTCAAGGAGCGCCAGCAGCAGACGCAGGCCATGGACAACCGGTGGAGCGTGCACGTGGAGGAGGAGCGCAAGAAGCGGCAGGAGGCGGAGGCGGCACGGGCCCGACTGGAGGAACGCATGAATGCGATTTCGTCGGGCAAGAAGAAGAAGAAGGGCTCGCTGAACTGCTTCTAGGTGTTTGCGGACCGAGCGATGGCTGCTCATTCTTCGCGGGCGCTGCTGCCCAAGTCTCCATTGACACTACCATCGTCGACCTCTTCTTCTCTTCCTTCTTCGCCTGCGTGCATTTCTCGAGTCTCTTGTCCTGTTCCCGGCCGTTCCCGCCGCCGTGCGCGGAGCGCCTCCAGCCCTGCCTTGTCCACCACAGCACCGCGAAGCTCTTTTGAGGCCTTGGCGGTGGTCTGGGCGACGGTCCTGCTGCTGTTGGTTGTCGTGGGAGCAGCTGTGCTGTGCGTGGTGCGGTATCGTGTACACGCGTATCCGTTCTCGCAACACGCGCAGCAGTCGCTGCCGGCCTCGCTGCCGGATGCACTGCGTGTTTTGGCACGCGATGCGGCTGTGGCTGCGGCTGTCTTGCTTGCGCGGTAATCCGGGCGGGTGGGCGTGCTGTGCTGCCTCTGGCCAGGCCGACTGACTATCTGACTATCTTGGCTTCTTTTGGGTCCTGTGACGACCTGGTCGTGTCCTGTTCTTGGCAGCCTCTTCTTCTTGTACCTTTTTTTCTCTTTCTCTTTCTCTCTTTTTCTTCTCTCCTGTTGTTTATTTTCCTTTTGCCAGCCCTGCCGTTCTCTTTTTTCTGGTCTCTTGTTTGCTTGATTCCCCGGATGGTTTCTTTTATGCGCACGTCTTTTTTTTCCTCTTTTCTTTCTTTTTCTCCCTGAACGAAGGCACTCTTCGGTTTATTGTTGTTTTGGGAGGGCTATGGGGAGTTTGCTTTTTTTCTGTGTTTTGTCTTAGTTGGGCGGCTTTGGAGGTGTTCTTTTTTCTCTTTTTCTTCATTATCTGTGCTTTTTTTAGTTTTTGTGATTTGAAATTACTGTCTGCAAAGATATGATGCGTATTTGTTGTTCTGTGTTTTTCTGTGACCCTCAAAAAGAAACGTGGTTGGGTGGCTTGGCTGTGTGTAACAAGAGAAGACTTGATCTCGTGATATCTGTTTATGGTGTTTTGTGATGAAAGTGGAAGGAAGATAGACAGGCAGCAAAAAATGACATACAACACTGGGGATTCCCACGTGGTCACCCACCGTAGTACTAGTCCAGCGCTTTGTAGCTTAACTAAGGGAGAGCGGACGGGATCCCGTGTTCTCTACAAGCTGTGGTCGTATGTGGAAGATGGCTGGGGTATTTGGGGCTATAGCAGATGTGCAGGTGTGTTTTGTTAAAAAGAAGAATATACAATGGCCAAAAAAAGAAAGGGACATACAACACCGAGGATTCGCATGTGGTCACCCACCATACTACTGGTTCGGCGCTCTGTGGCTTGACTAGGGGGGAGCAGACGGGACCCCGTATTTTCCACAGGCTATGGTCGTATGTGCTAGTCAGGAGAGATATCGGACACTATACCAGAAACTCCACAGTTCTGCCTGCTCCGACCCACAAAACTGGCCCCGCTGCTGTGAGATCACGTGATTACGTGAAGATGCCTATCCATGGAGGGGCACCAAGCTAGGCCCAGCCTAAAGCTGCAACGCGAGTCCAGCACAAGGAGTGACGCCGAGCCTCCCCACACCAACACATACGCATCATGACGGACGTCTCTGGTAAGCCCGCCCCGCTCTGCCGCTGCCATTGCTCAAGCCTATTCACAGTCTAGATGAAAACACCATCCGCATTCTGGTGGCCACCGACAACCACGTGGGCTACGAGGAGCGGGACCCCATCCGCAAAGATGACAGCTGGAAGACCTTTGACGAGATCATGACGCTGGCACGCACCGAAGACGTCGACATGGTGCTGCTGGGCGGCGACCTGTTCCACGACAACAAGCCGTCGCGCAAGAGCATGTTCCAGGTGATGCGGTCGCTGCGCAAGAACTGCCTGGGTATGAAGCCGTGCGAGCTGGAGTTCCTCAGCGACGCGCAGGAGGTCTTTGAGGGCGCCTTCTCCAAGGTCAACTACGAGGACGAGGACATCAACATCGCCATCCCCGTCTTCAGCATCCACGGCAACCACGACGACCCCAGCGGCGACGGCCATCTGTGCTCGCTCGACCTGCTGCAAGTCGCCGGCCTCGTCAACTACTTTGGCCGCGTCGCCGAGGCCGACAACATCGAGGCCAAGCCCATCCTGCTGCAAAAGGGCTCCACGCGGCTCGCGCTCTACGGGCTCAGCAACGTGCGTGACGAGCGCATGTTCCGCACCTTCCGCGACCACAAGGTCAAGTGGTTCCGCCCCGGCGAGGCTCAGGCCGACTGGTTCAACCTGCTCACCGTGCACCAGAACCACCACGCACACACCGCCACGTCGTACCTGCCCGAGAACGTGCTGCCCGACTGGATTCAGCTGGTGGTCTGGGGCCACGAGCACGAGTGCCTAATTGAGCCGCGCAAGAACGCCGAGACCGGCTTCCACGTCATGCAGCCCGGGTCGTCGGTGGCCACGTCGCTGTGTCCCGGCGAGGCCGTGGCTAAGCACGTGGCCATCCTCAACGTGCGCGGCCGCGACTTCACCGTCGACAAGCTGCCGCTGCGCACCGTGCGCCCGTTTGTCACGCGCGAGATTGTGCTGGGCCAGGAGCGCAGGTTCAAGGGCCTGGACCGCGTGGACGCGCGCAAGGACATGCGTGTGGAAATCACCAAGCGGCTGATGGAGGTCGTGGATGACATGATTCGCCAGGCCACCGACGAGTGGCTTGAGATGCACCCGGGTGCGGCTGCCGAGGACATGCCGTTGCCGCTGATCAGACTCAAGGTGGAGTACTCGCCGTCGGAAGAGGGCGGCAGCTACGATGTGGAAAACCCGCAGCGCTTCTCAAACCGGTTTGTGGGCCGCGTGGCTAATACAAACGACGTGGTGCTGTTCCACCGCCGCAAGACGGCAGTGACAAAGTGTAAGTGTATATTTTCTTTGTGCCTATTTGATTGCTATGTACTGACGCGGCTCCGCGTAGCCTCTAAAAACTCCAAGGCCAATCTTCCGGACGAAAGCGACCTATCAGTCGAAGCCGGCGTCAAAGTCGACGTTCTCGTGCAGGAGTTCCTCCAGGCGCAATCCCTCAAGATCCTTCCGCAAGCGCCCTTTGGCGACGCGGTAAACCAGTTTGTCTCCAAGGATGACAAGCACGCCATGGAGCACTTTGTGTCCGAGTCCCTTTCCGGCCAGCTGCAGCAAATGCTCGCGCTAGACTCGGACGACGACGACCTCGACACCGCCATGCAATCATACCGCGCCCAGCTAGACGAGCAGTTTGCCGCCGGCGCCTGGTCCGTCACGGGCGCGCGGCGCCGCATCCGCGAGAAGCCGCGCGGCTGGGACTCGGATCTCGAGGGCCACTGGGAAGACCAGCCCGAAGCCCAGATGGGTCCAGACGAGGCCGGCGGCGGCGGCGACGGCGACGGCGACGAGGACGACGATGTGAGCACCCCCGCGCCGGCCGCCACGCAGCGCGGAAAGAGGAAGGGCGCGACAACAGCCCGAACGGCCACTGCCAAGGCCCCGGCGCGCAAAGCTGCTGCCGCGGCCCGCGGCAGAGCGGCGAAACAGGTCGTTGTGCCCGAAGACGACGAGGTCATGGATGACCTGGACGACGAGCCGGCGCCGGCGCCAGTGCGCGCGACGCGCGCAAGTAGAGCCGCGGCTGCACCGGCTGCTTCGCGGGCGCGTGGCGCGGGGTCACGGGCTGCGACGGCGGGCACGAGGCGCACGGCGCCGGCGACGCGGCAGAGTACATTGAGTTTCTCGCAGAGCCAGACTACGGGGCGCGGAGCAAGGAAGACGAAGGATGTCATGGAGATTAGCGACGACGACGTGGAGGATGACGACGATGATGAGGATGATGATGACGGGTTTGAGCCGCCGGTGGTTGCTACGCGGAGCCGGCGACGGTGAGGTGGCCAGGGCAGCCAGGGCAGGGCAGGGCAGCTAGGTCAGGCCAGGCCAGGCCAGAGCGCCGGGGCAAAGGGAGGGAGGCATACTGCCAGGGAGGGAGATGTGTTTTGGGTTGAGGTCTCGACTTGTGCGAGTCTGACGTGGAGGCTGTTCTTTCCTGCGGTGGATGGATGTCTCAGCTGGCGTCGAGCGTCGAGCGTCGTGCATGGAAAGACATGCACGGAGCGCAGGAACAGTAGAGCCTTGGTTCGCGGGCGTATGTACTTGGATGCACAGGTGACGCATGGGCCAATGGCGTGAGGAGCATGTATATGTTACGTGTGTGTGTAGTACGGCATGTAAGGGACTACGAGTGGAGGTACAGATACAGGCACATATGAATACAGGCAGTGCCTTCTACATAGTGGCGATCACAGCGGGCAACAGTGAAGAACAGTGAAGCATAGACAATCATAGAGAAGGAGCTTGGGGCGGTGTGGAGGAAGAAGAAGAAGAAGCTTTGAACACGGGAGTGGGTTTAAAATAGAGACGGAGTTACTTACAAGATTGTACGGGGGGGAGGATACGAGAGGGGGCGAGAAGATTGGGGGGTGGGGGAAATAGAGAGAAAAGGGAAGATAAATAAAGGGAAAAATAGAAGGAAAAAGGGAGGAAAAAGAAGAAAAAAAGAGAGAAAATGGAAGGAAAAAGGGAGACAAATAAGAAAAAAAGACAAGAAATGGCCTGAAAAATCCTCGAAAAATACAGTAGAAAAAAGCCACAGAAAGTGGAGCCTCCAACAACATGAAACAGGGGACAAACAAGACAGCCAAAAAGGGCTGAAAATATCAACACAGAGGAGATAAAAAGAAAGAAGAACAAGGGGAAATTATAGAGAAAAGAAAACCTCGAAAATCCAAAAATACACAATGAAAAAACCGGCGAAGATCTTGTTTTAGAGCAGTTTTATTTGGCATTTGGCGTTTGACACGAGTCAGCGCTGCTGGGCCGACTTCGGGGTTTAGCGGCGGGCTAGGGGCTATGCGCGGGTGCTACAGGGCAGACACCCGCTGTAGTCAGGTGTTACGGGGGAGTCAACGGCTATAAGGAGCTGCTACAGGGCTTCTACCCACTACAAGCTTCCATCCACTACAGGCCCACCCACTACAAGCTGCCACTACAGGCCTCCCACGCCCTATAAGCTGCCACTACAAGCTGCCACTACAATCTTCCACCCACTACAAGCTTCCACTACAGGCCTCCCACCCTCCCCCGCGGCTGTTTCTCCTCATTAAACGCCCCAGCCCAGCCTGTCGAGAGATCTCCGCCATCTTGACAGCGCCTCGTCCAAAATAACATCTGGCAAGCCAATAAAGCCGATGGCTGGAAGGGGAGGCGGCGTGACGTGACGTGGTGTGGAAATATCTGGAGATACTCGGGCGAAACAAAGGAACATGAGTCTAAACCCTAAGGCGGTCAGTAGACCCTAGACTGCGAATTCAGCCCATCCTTGGGCAACATGAAACGAGAGCTCGCCGGCCTTGAGAACTGGCCTTTTCTGCTGCGCTCTTGCCATTTTGGGAGCCGGACGACATGCCTTCCTTTGTTAGCTCTCCTCGTACTTGCCTTTTTGCCTGATCTGCCACCCCTCCTTCCCCCCTTCCTCCTTCACTTCCTTCTTCATCCTCTGCCCGCCGCGCCCTTTTGCGTGCGCCTCCAACACCGCAATTCGCTGGTTCCATGCCACTGGCCCGTTTGCTCTTTCCTGAACGAACGGGGGAAAAAAAACACGCAACTGCCTGTTTATACAGACGTAGGTCCAAAAGTCGTCAAACGTTACGTATGTACTTACATGTATTGTGTGGGTGCAGAGTGGAGTCGGTCCGAGGGTCGCTACCGATCCTTCGTTCTGTTCCTGGATCTTGTGCGTCTCTATTTTCTCTCTTTTCAACAGTCTTGTTTTGCCTCTGCTGCTGTGGACCTGTCAGTGTATGTACTGCAGCTGCCGTCGTGCAGTACTGTAGCACTGTAGCACTGTAGCACTACTGTCAGAGGTACTTGGGCTACCTTTGCGCGTGTAGATCTGGCCCGGGAGGAGGGTCTTGTTTTCGTTTGTGTCTCTCTTTTTTTTGCTTGTTCTCTTTAGGAAATGATGTGTCCCCATGACGTCTGTTTGTATTCTTTTGACCACAGCTCTTGCCATCCGCATCGAATAGAGGCGAATAGAGGCAGCCCTCGCTGTCTCGTCCTGATAGCGGCTTGTCGGGCTGCTGAAGTCATGTACACAGGTACATCTACATGTACATCTGCATGTACACCTGCATGTACAGGTACATCCCCCACCACGGCGTGTACTTGCGTATACCACACCGGTACCTGTACCTGCCGTTGTCACCAGGGCAAGTGCAAGTACACGCACTTTCCGTGTCGCTTTTTTTGGTCTTCGCTTAATCCCTGCCCTGCCCTTGCATCCTTTCCCCTGGCTCTTGCCTTTGTAGCTCCTGGCTCCTGGCTCCTGCTCCTGCTTCTGGCCCCCGTCTTGGCTATTGCTCTTTTCTATTCCTTCCTTCCACATGTGGCCGTTTGATAAAACATTTGAATTTCTTCGCTGTTTTCTTTTTTCCTCTTCTTCTCAACATTTTTCCTCTGCATCTTTTTTTCTTTGTTTGCTGGCTCTGCCTCACTATTGAAGGCCTGCTACGCTGTGTACATTTTGTTTGTTGTTGTGCTCTGATTTGACTCTTGTTCTTGACGCCAGCTTTGTATTTCTCGACTTGCTGCTTCGACGACTGCGGCCTTGTCTCTCTTCTCGGCTCTCTCTCACGCCGTCCCCGGGAACCGGCGCCCATATCTTATCCGACTCCCTCCGTGTCTCTCCCCCGGCCGCCTCTCCGACTCCCTCCGCGTCCCCCGGCCGCCCCTCCGCTCTCCCCCGACCTCCCCTCTCTCAATGTCACCGCTCTCGCCGCGGCAAACCGGATTCATGCCACTCAACGACATGGGCAACAATGACGACGGCATCCCGCTGTCACAGATGCGCACCAATGCCTCCACCGGCGCCCGCAAAGCCGCTCAGACCGCCGTCGGCATGGCAGGCAGCGAAGACGGCGACGAAAAAGCTCCCCACAGCTCCGCTGGCGGCATAGGCGGCCGCCGAAAACAGGCCACCGGGCTCAGCCGGAGCTCCACCGGCAACGACGTCGAGCTCAACGCCATGGGCCGGCTGTACACCAAGATTGTCGGCTTTTCCCCTGTCATGCGCTACATTGTCTACGTCGTGCCCGTGGCCTTCCTGCTGGCCATCCCCATTGTCGTGCTTGTTCTCACCGACCACCGCAACGACCTGTTTGTCGGCAAGGGCAACAACCAGGCCCACGGCCCGCCCCTGCTGAAGCTCTGGATCTGGATCATGGTTGCCTGGCTGACGCTGTGGGCCGGCAAGATCGTCGCCCACACCATCCCCGTCGTCTTCTTGTTCCTGTGCGGTGTCGTCAGCTCCGGCACGCGCAAATACGCCACCGTGTTGCGCAACCTGGAGATCCCCGTGTCGCTCTTCTTCTGGGCCCTGGCCTCGTGGATCAGCTTCAAGGCCTTCTTCCACAGCTACGACAAGGCCGGCGTCAGCTGGGTGGAAATCCTGACCAAGCTCCTGCTCTCCGGCATGATCTGCTCCGCCGTGTACCTGGCCGAAAAGGCCGTCGTGCAGATGATTGGCATTTCATACCACCAGCGCTCCTTTGCTAACCGCATCAAGGACTCCAAGCGCGAGGTGTACCTGCTCGGTCTCTTGTACGACGCTTCCCGCGCCCTGTTCCCCATGTACTGCCCCGAGTTCGAGGAGGAAGATTACATCATCACCGACAGCATCAATCTCATCCTGGCCGGCGGCAACAAGAAGCGCGGCAACGTCGCCCCCCGCAAGCTCATTGGCGATGTTGGCCGCCTGGGCGACAAGGTGACGTCGGTGTTTGGCAACATTGCCTCGGAGATTACCGGCAAAAACGTCTTCAACCCCAACTCGGCCCACTCCATCGTGGTCGAGGCCCTGGAGAAGAAGAAGTCGGCCGAGGCCCTGGCCCGCCGCATCTGGATGTCCTTTGTCGTCGAAGACCGTGACTCGCTGCTGCCCGAGGACGTGCAGGAGGTGCTGGGCCCCAACTACAAGGACGAGGCCGACGAGGCCTTTTCGGCCATTGACAACGACGGCAACGGCGACATCAGCATCGACGAGATGGTGCGCAAAGTGGTGGACATGAGCCGGGAGCGCAAGGCCATCACCGAGGGCATGAAGGACATTGGCCAGGCTCTGCGGGCCTTTGACGAGGTGTTGACCTTTATCGTGTTCATTGCGTCTATTTTCATTTTTGGTGAGTTTCTGCTAGCTTCATTCACTGTGTGCCGTATCACGTGCTAACCCCCGCAGTTCTTGTCTTCCAGGCCGGCTTCAGCACCACGCTCGCCTCCGCGGCCACGTCCATTCTGACGCTGTCGTTTGTCTTCTCCGTCACGGCCCAGGAGTTCCTCGGTTCCTGCATTTTCCTCTTTGTCAAGCATCCCTTTGACGTGGGTGACCGCGTGGAGATCACCGGCACGTCGCTGACTGTGGAAAAGATCTCTCTGCTGTACACCGTGTTCAACCGTCTCGATAGAAACCAGGTTGTGCAGGCGCCCAACATCGTCCTCAACAGCCTGTGGGTCGAAAACATCTCGCGGTCCAAGGCCATGAACGAGACCATCGACCTCAACGTCAGCTACGACACTTCGATGGACGACGTCGAGCTGCTGCGCCAGGAAATGGAGAACTTTGTGCGCAACCCCGCCAACTCGCGCGACTTCCACCCCGACTTTGGCATTGGCGTGTTTGGCGTGGGCGATCTGGACAAGCTGCAGCTCAAGATCACCATCAAGTTCAAGTCCAACTGGCACGACGAAAAGGTGCGCGCCCAGCGCCGCGGCCGCTTCATCACCGCCCTGTACGCCGCCGTCAAGAAGATCCCCATCCACACGCCCGGCGGCGGCACCGAGCCTGCGGGCGGCCCGGCCAACCCCGCGTACACCGTCACCATCTCCGACGAGCAGGCCGCCAAGAACCGCGAGGAGGCTGCCATGGCCAGCGACAAGCAGCGCATGTACCCACAGATGCCCGAGAACGACGTGCTGTCGTTTGACGTTGGCGCGTCCGCCGATAAGCTCGGCGGCGGGCCGCACGCCGCACGTCGCCCGCAGTCGCCGGCCGAGTCGCACCTGCGCGCCGACTGGGAAAGCATGGCGCCCTCGCGCCGCGACAGCCGCCGCGGCCTGCGCATGGCGGGCCAGAGCGCGCCGGCCGCGCCGCTGGTCACGCTGTCCACGCCCATCTCGCCGCCGCCGCCGCGCATGAGCGGCGACTCGCGGCGCCACAACAACTATGACGAGGAGGCGCAGCTGGCGCGCTCGCGCAGCGCGCAGATGGGGCACGGCGGCGCTGTGCCGCAGCGCTCGTCGACGCAGTACGCCACGGTGAACCTGAGCACGTCGCAGGAGCACGATGAGCTGGTGCAGCGCTCCAAGAGCAGCCGCCACTGAAAACAGGCCGTGGGCCGGTGAGGCAGCGGGTCAGAGACCGTGTGCACTTTCTTTTGTTCTTGTCTTTGTCTTTTTTGGATTTCTTTTTTGGATCTTCGTTTTTGTTTTCTAGACTACGCGTACACGGTGTTTTGACATCTACCCTCCTACACAGGGAGGGAAACACACATGTTGGTTTCTGGCTGTTCCTTATGAGGGCTCTCTGCCTTCTTTTGCTTTCTGTTTGCCCGTGCGAGGCGGCTGGTGGATGCCGCAGGCCAAACTCATCATAACGCTGCTCTCACACTCTCACACACTCTCTCTTCTGTGTCTTGCGCGCTCTCTCTCCCATACTAACTGTCCGCCTTTTTTCCTTCCCTTCCACCCTCTTATAGAGCTGCATTA
>JAXHKQ010000224.1:0-33198 GCA_038407185.1 Chalaropsis ovoidea | reverse complement strand
GGCGATGGATAAGCCAGGACTTGTCCAGGCGGTGTTGGGTGTGCTGGACCCCGGGAACGAGTTGGTTGTGTGTGATGTGGTCGTATATGGGCAGGCCGTTATTGGGGATAGTAAAGGTTTCCGGGGCTTCGGGTGTAAATGACTGTGACATGCGAGTTAGACCAATGAGGCTCGAGAGGGGGGGGGGGGGGGGTGATAGAGGCTGAGACATACTGGAGGCTGAACATGGGTTATGGCAGCCACAGACCCGGGATCTACAAGCACAGACGCTGTGTGACGCGAGGCTTCGAGCACGAGCCGAGGCAGCGGCCGGATATGTATTCGCGGCGGTGCTTCTACATCGTTCTGTGGACGGTCTGGCGGGCGGTCTACATGGAACTCTACATTCCTGTGGCCCGAGTGCAGATGCTGGACCAGGCTGTCCAGTGACATGTGGAGGTTGCCACAAGGCAGACAACGGAAGCGGTCACGCGAAACCCAGCAATGGTCAAAGTAATATTTGACGATGCCAGTGCCGGCCGCGGGGACCTTTCGGGGTCTTTTAGACTTGGAGGCTGTGGCGGGGTCGCTTGCCGGAGTCACATCCCGAAAGCGTCCGCTGGACAGCTGCTTGAGGTTGTACGTGGCGTTTTGCTTTCTCTCGCGTAGTCTGCGCTGGCTGGGCTCTTCGCTGTCATATGAGCTCTCTCTGTTCGCGCAGATTTCTCGTGATAGCGAGCTGATCTGGGAGACCCCGTGGAAAGAGTCGGATTCCAGTGCTGGCCCCAGGGTAGAAGTGACGTTGGTGTCCGGTGGGACGTCATGTACATCGCCAGACACCCGACATGATGGTGATAATGATGCGGGTAGACGATGTGGGTGGGTATTTCTCGAGACGGTGTCTTCTGATAGTATAGTATTTGGGTTTGGAAGCGCAGGCTTCAGAGGACTGGTCCTGGGGTTCACGCCTAGCCTGCGCAATGGAGAGGCAAACCGACTCCCCGGCGGTACACTAGACTGCCGTGTCGTCGAATTTGCGCTTGTATCTGAGCTTGCGCCTATCCCCAGAGTCGACGGTGCGTAGTTTGGAAATGCAGTGGTGTATTGCAACGGGGCTGATGGGCTTTGCGACGTGGGAGCTGTACTTGGCCGTATGATGGAGCCAGTTCGACTCCGCTGGGCTTCTCTTGATGGCGCTGGGGCCAGTCTGTCTGCCTCGTTACCCACGGGCCTAGCCGTAGTTGCAGTCATAGCCGGCGAAGATGGCACAACTACGTTTTCTGATGGTGGGACTGGCCGGACAGGAGGCAGCGACCACTGCAGGTCCACCTCGAGGCGATACAGGGTCTTGGCGGCAGGGTTCTCGTAGTCATAGCCATACATCGTACGGTGTTGGACGCCCCGGGAAAACAGGTCAATCCGGCTGGCAATCAGCGAGAACCGCTTCGGCTTTGGCGCCGCCTCGGGCCCGTCCAGGTTGAGTATGCCGGCAGGCGGCCACAGCGTGCTGCAGGCTGCGCTGATGTACACGTCGAGCCGGTATTTTCGACACAGCCCAAACGAGCCGCTGGGGAGAAAGGTCGACAGCTCTCTTTCGGTGATGAATATCTTGCCCAGCTGAACCGGCACGTTTGCCGGCTCTTTTTGCACAGTTCCACTCTTGGTCCGGGGAGTCAGTATCAAGCACTCCAAAGGCTTGGTGATGAGCTCCTGTGGCTTTTGGGCCGAACAGTCCAGGATCTTGAGCTTGACCTGGGCTTTGGTAGTGGCAGCGCGTGAGGAGTGGGCCAGTGGCGCATTGCTTGAAGCATGCAGCGGTGCAGACGAAGCCACAATCCGGGTGATGTGGATGCTCAGTCCCCGTTCAACAGCCACAGCGCCATCTTGAGCGAGACCGGAGCTGCTCATGGCACCGGCCAGCAGGCGTTTACCGGCCGAGTCTCCGCCTCTGGATTGCAGTCTGTGGCTTGTATGCCGGTGCATCTTGGCCACCCGTCTCAATGAGCGGCCGAGATATGGGATCTCCAGGCGGTCCGGGATGGCGTGGGAGGTAGTAAACATTGAAAGAAACCAAAAGCATTGAAGAGAGCGGCAGATTAACAAAAGCTAGACACCAAAAAAGAACAGCATTTGTAGTCGTCTAGGTGACGGACCGGAGGCAAGGCGTAGCTGGGCCTTGGTGGTGTTTGCGAGTAGTAGTAGGAGCACAGTGCCAACAAAGAACACAAAGAGTATAAATTGGTGATAAATTTCTGCTGGTGTAACGAGAAGCGACGCGTTGCATTGTAGCCACAGTGTGTCTCTGTAATAGACACTGTTTCAACCCTAAGACTAGTACCCAGGGTTGCCTGTCTCGTGCCAGCCTTTCATGACATGGGCATGACGCACCTCCCCTCCCTCCCGTTTGTGCCTTCTTGAAGAAGCTCTGGATCATCATCAAGCCAGACCGCAACTGCCTTTATGAAAGCCAAGTTCTTTCCTGTTCAGCAAATATACGCCGGCTTGTGATAAGCGCACAAAATCAATTTCTTTTTTATTCTTCCTGGCTCATTTTTTCCATCTCCTTCTTCTTTCTCCATCTTCAAGCTTCCATCGCACGATTCCTTTGTTTCTGGCATCAAAGACGACGTCCAGAAAACAAAAGCACGTGCTCGAATCATCTGATATCCCCTCGACTTTTTTTTCTTTTCCTTCTTTTTCTTCTCTTTATCTTCTATTGTTTCGTCCTCCTCTTGTGCGCCGTGTCACCACCAAATCCTCCGTGCACTTCACTTGAGAGATAACTTCCAAAAGGAGCGTTGGTGGGACGTCATGCATGCTAGCCGCTTTGACGACATCACTTAAAGACCGACAACAACACTAAACACTATCAACACAGCCGGCCGCAGGCAGGTATTTCATCTTGTGCAGTGCCCCCCCGCGCTCATTTTCTCCCTGCTGCCATCTCGCCACTCGTCACTCGCCATGTCCGGCCGCCGCTCCTCTACCCGCATAGCGGCTATCAGTGCAGCAGCCCATGCTGCCCATGTAAGCCCCGAGGTCGATCCAGAGGAAATCCTTCCACAGCTCGAACGGACCCGTGCCCGCAGCCATGCTGCTGCTGTCGCCGTATTCTCCGAAGCGCAGCAGGAACTCCACGCCAAAAAGACTTCTTCTTCCTCCCGACGACACACACGTCGCCAAACCCGAAGCACAGCCAAACGCCGGAAAATGCATATGCTCCCTGACCGCTCCCCTACGCAGCGCCGATCCAAAGACCCCGCCAGTGCCGACGCTTCCACCGCAGATGCAGATTCAACTGCTCCTGTCGACCCCTCCCCCGTGAAGGAGCTGGTGTGGGACAACGAACCCATGCTCGACTGCTGGTCATTCATTCTCTTTTATGCTTCAGTCAATGAAAAGGGCGTCATAGATGTGCCGTGGCTGCTGAGTGCAGCCAGCGTCTGCAAGTCCTTTGCATACGGGGTCAACAAAATCATATGGTCTCATCCATGGGTCAATAGTCAGCGCGCAGCGGTCCGTTTGATGTCGGCCCTCATACTACCGCCCCCCCAAAAACCGTCCCCCCAAAAACCGCCCCCCCAAAATGCAGCGCCTTGTTTGGAGGACAGGATAGACAGGATGCATCACCGTATCTGCATGGTTCGTCGCCTTCGAATCGGCCCAATGCACATCCCGTCATCGGAAGCTTGGTCATGGCTTATTGCCGCCTTTCCGCGACTCACCGAAATTGACATCATCTTTCCCGACGTGGGAGGGTCAGTCAAATTCAGATACCCCAAAGATCTCAACTCCAGCTTAATCAAACGGGTGACCAATCGGACAACGACCGTTCGCCAACTCGATACCTGGCGGTGGAATGTTTACCTTCTTCACAAGACGCAGTTCCAGGACGACCCCTCTGCACCCTGGCAGTCGGGCTTTGAAAAGGCATACGAAATGCACACCACGGGCCCTCTGAGTGGCCTCACAACTTTGCACCTCGAGTGCTCCCCATCACTATGGGTATCTAGTAGCCGGAACAATATGGAATCCGTGGGAATTCACCATATTTATGAGCTGAACCGCCTGATTTCCGCCCTTGAGAATCTTCGTACTCTGATCTTGGACGATTGTGCCATATCCCCCGAGCTCTTAATCAATCTTCCGTCGCACCTTGAGCACCTTTCAATCATCGGGGGCTATTTAGACAACTCGGAGCTTGAGGGATACATCAAGCTACGCGGACACTCCCTCAAATCTTTGAGGCTCCATGACAATGTGGTCCTGACTCTGCGTGTATTCGGCTGCATTGCTCAGTCGTGTCCTAATTTCGAGGAGTTTTATGGCGATTTTAATGTTGCATTCTACCCAAGGATGGACCCGGCTACCCACCGCTATGAATTTGAAATGACGGAGTGGATTCCAGAACGTCCTATCAACTGGCCCAAGAAGCTCCGTGTCTTTGAGCTGTCTCATATCAGAGGCATGAGTATGGCAGGAATAGAGCTTCTCTTGAGTGATCTTGTGGCATCGGCTGACAGGCTACCGGACCTCCGGCAACTAAGCCTTCGAATCACGCTGGATGTCCGGTGGCGTGACCGCGCGTGTTTTCGTGAGCGATGGCATGATGTTTTGGAGCATGTTTTCAAGCGCCGCGTTGCCCCGCCTCTCCCCTACTCTTCACTGAGCCAGTACAAGACATTGTTCCGGAACAGCGATGCCGAGGAACCAAGCAGGCCGTCGTCCACCGAAAGCTTGCCGGCCAGACTGACCCGCTCACGCACGATAGCCGCACGGCGCAAGTCGGACCAAACGCTGAAGCTGACGGATCTTCTGGGCGATACCGACGGGGAGGCCAGCTCATCCACCTCTGGCCAAAACGACGACACCATTGCGAGCGACAGAAAAAGGAAGCTATCCGCCCAATCCGACGACGAGAGCGAGTCAAGCCTGTCTTCCACCCACGAAGACAGCGACAACAACCTCAGCGACGGCGGCACCAGCAAGAGCAAGGCCCGCACCCCGGCGACACTAAAAGATATGACGGAGTGGGTTCGCCGCAAGCTGGGCGTTGACAACCCGACGTGTATATGTGAAGACAGAGACTCAGAGTTCTACGGAATGACCCACAGGGAGGTCTACGGCAGCCTGACAGAGCTGCCGACCCCGCGACAGGTCCATAAACTGGACTTTGTGGTTGACAACATGAAGCCCGCTGGCGTAATCTACAGCATGGACGACTTTGTTGATGGGTGGGGGTACGATTATTTGGATAGCGACTATGAAGAGTGAGGCCGCCACCGTGGGCATGAATTCGTTTTGGACTCTGTTGATATTCTTTTTAATGTTGTTTGGTGGTGTTGTTCTCTATGTTTATTTGCACTTGCAGCCTTTAGCACGACCGCTAAGAGAGAAATCAAATAGCGGTCCATGTTCTTCACATACATACACAGTATTTAATAGCAACAAAATGCAGCTGGAAAGTGAATCTGAGTCACGCGTGCACTCAGCGGGATATCATTAACCACCAAGTCCTTCTCTCTCTTCCTCTCTTCCTCTCTTCTCGACCCCTCCTCTTCCTCTTTGGGTGTCTCCGTCTCGGACCACACGCGTCCCCTGGCACACACCAGCGCATCTATCGCGGTTAAAACGCCGGCCCCGAGCTCTCCCCGTCCGCCAGCTTCTCCAGGCTGCGCCGCGCCTCATCCGTGCGAATCGCACACGCCTTGGACTC
The DNA here is from genome assembly GCA_038407185.1 of Chalaropsis ovoidea. Lineage (NCBI taxonomy): Eukaryota > Fungi > Ascomycota > Sordariomycetes > Microascales > Ceratocystidaceae > Chalaropsis > Chalaropsis ovoidea. The sequence continues at coordinate 27,503 of JAXHKQ010000224.1, read as the reverse complement.
GCGATCCATCTTGTCCCAGACCATCAGGCTCTTGCGCAGCCGCTCCTGCTTGACGCGCAGGTCCTCGCGCAGCCTCTCTTCCTCTTCCTTGAGCTTGCGCATGGCAGGCTCCTGGTCGCGCGTGACGCCGTACAGCGAGAGGGCCGTGCGCGCGGGGTCGGGCTTGCCGCCGGGCACAAGCGGCGGCAGCGACGCGAGCTGCGTCTGCGCCAGCGTCAGCTTGGGCCCGTTGGGCGGGTTGAAGGACTTTTGCTGGCTGCTGGACGCGGCGCCGGCGCCGGGCGGCGGGCCGCTGCGGGGCCCCGTGGGCACGGCGTTGGAGCTGAGCGGCGTGCTGTGGGAGCTTCCCGAGGTGCTGGAGATGCCATGGCGGCCCTGGTTGGGGCCCCAGGACTGCCGCGAGCCGCGTGAGGCGTAGTTCCCCCGGCTGGACGGCGGGATATAGCCGCGCGGGCCGACGGGGGGGTTTGAGTTGCCGTTGAGGTCTCTGCTGGACGAGGGGTGCTGGCGCCCGTGGGGCGAAACGGATCTGCCCCCTGTGCTGGAAGAGCCGGGAGGGAGTCGGCTGGTCGGGCCACTGACCGAGTTGCGATAGCTGGTAGGGCCTCGGGGGGGAGAGCGCATATACATATCTTGGTTGGACATGTCGTTTGGTGCAGAGCGGTTTGGTTGACTGTGCTTCGGAGAGTGATCGTGTGATTGTTGTCGAGGTATCCCAGGCGAGCGAGCTACACTAGAACGACGGCCAACTCCTCTGGTTCTGCTAGACTGTCTGGAGTGGGCAGACCCACCGGAGCGAGGTCGAGGAGGCGAGGGAGATCGTCGGCCATTGGGGTTGAAGCTCGGCTTATGATCGCGAGGTGAGCGAGGGCGGAACGGAGCAGTCATGCGACCACCGCCGCCGCGGGCTATCGGACTACGGGATCTGGTTCTGTAGACGCCGTTGGGCGAGGACGCCGAGGGTCTGGGGGACCGGGCGCGCATGGGGGTTCGGTCGTTCGTATTGGGCGGTGAGCGGGAGCGGCGAGGTCGTCCGATGTTGGGGCTGTCGTTGGGGTCAAATCGAGCCTCGTCTCTTCCGCGGAAATGGCCTCGGCCCCAGTCCAGGCCTCTATCTCTATCGCGGTCTCTGTCTCTATCGATGTTACGGTCGGGTAGGCGAGACGGCGGTTGGTCTCGGACGAGGTCGCGTGGCGGTTGGTCTCTATCGGAAATGCTTGAAGGAGGGGCCGGAATATCACGGTCTCTGTCTCTTTCACGGTCCCGGTCCCGGTCCCGATCCCGCAGAGGCAGCCGGTCTCTATCACGCTGCAGCTCGCGGTCGCGGGGCGGATGTTGCGCGGGGGGTTGTTGGTCGCGGTCTCGATCCCAGTCTCGTCGCGGAGGGGTCCTACCTCTCTCGGGGCGATCGTGGTCGTCTCTTGGCGGCGGGGGCGATCTTGAGTTTCTGCGATGGACAGAGGTGCGCCGCGGAGAAAAGCGCCGGGGAGGGGGAGATCGAGTGCGGTCCCTGCGTCTCCAGTCGCACCGGTCACGGGACCTGTCCCGGTCTCGAATGTCGGCCCTTGAGCGGTCCCTCCGAAAGCGGTCGTTGCTGCGCGAAGAACGCCGGCGCGGGGATCGTCCTGGGACGTAGCTGTCCGATGCGGCGTGGGGAGGACTCCGCGGGCGCGGGCTGCGGAAGGGCCGTGGGCTTCTGGGGAGGCGATCGCGGTCTCCCAGTCGGTCGCCTGCTGTTGCTACTCTGTCGCGATCACGGTCGCGATCACGGTCACGGTCGCGGTCGCGGACGGGGCTTCTCGGTCGTCGAGGTGAGCGGTCTCTGTTGAATGGCCGCCATGATTCGCCGGCGCCATACATTTTTACTTCGCCGTCGTCGTATCTGCAGGCCATCAAAGCAAGACTGTTAGCTGGGCCAGACTCAATGGCGGCGATGCCCCGAAGCATGTGCTCCAAAGCTTGCTGGCACTGTGCCGTGGTGATGCATGGCCACCAGTCCCAAGACAACAATTAAGCTTATCGAGATGGGTACGTACCTCCGACTGCGCGAGTCGCGTTCTCTATCCCGGTCCCGGTCTCTGTCCATTTCGAAGTAGGTGGGTTGGGCCACGAGGCTGCGAATTGATGCCTGATAAATAAGGAGAGTATCCGTTCAAGATTGATCGTGAGGAGATGTCGCAAAGTTGGGGTGACCAAAGAAACCTGGTAATTGCTGAACAGCTAATGCGGAAGACTGAAGACAGCTAAAAAAAAAAAAGAAATTGATGATTAATTTGACGTAATTTGATGGCAGCAAGCGCGCGATAGACGCAGTCGATAAAAACGAGGCCTAAAAATGAAGCGCCTTGAAATATAGGCTTGAAGATGTCAAAAAAAAGATTAAAAAAAGATTTAAAAAAAGTTGCAAAATTCCACTCCTCAAAATCGCAAGGCAGGTGCTCTAAGGTTGAGCGAGCGCTGCTTCCTAAACCAGGCGCGACAAGCGAAAACGCGATTCCCGTGGTCACGTGACCTCTGGCCCGCTGTGTGTCACAAGACGCAGACGACATCCGACTGTGGCAGCACGATAGAACGGCAGTGATATGACTGTTGAGCGCGAACTTTGGGGGCTTCAGCTATAGAGCATGCGCGCCATGTGCGTTCAATGCGTGTGTACAGCGAGTTCTCACACCTCTTAGAGCGTGAACGAGATATTGAGCAGTGTTGCACAAGCCATATGGACATACCCTAACGTAACCCTACAACAGTCCGCGTCCCGTCCCCGTCCCCGTCTCCGTCCCCGAGTCCTCACTCCGGCAACATATTATCGTCTTCCGTCGTCTCCCCCGCCACCTCCACGCGCTCCATGATCCAGTCCTGCGCCTCGCTCGCGTGCTCGTGTAGCATCTGGTTCAGGCCGTTCATCTTGCTCTCGATCACGGTTCCAAAGCGGCGTTTGGTCACCTTGCGCTTGAGCGTCTCGTCGTTCCAGCAGGCGTGGTCGGCGCCGACGTAGATGCGCGAGTTCTCCTTGTACCAGGCGGAAAGGCCCTCATCGACGTCCGACTTGACGGCCTTGAGGGTGCCGGTGACAAAGTTGACGACGCCCGAGATGCGGTCCTTGCAGTCGGCTGTGCGGGGGTGGGTTGGGTTAGCATGTCTGCTCTGAGCTGCAGGAAGGACTTGGTCTGGCTTGGTCTACTTACAACGGCCGGTCAACAGCGTTCGGATGCCCAGATACGCGTTGCCCACTCCCATGAGGAATATTTCATCGCATTGGTCGTACAGCTGCAGGTAGTTGTCCCAGATGTAGCAAACGAGGTCGTTCATTTCACTCTCCAGGACTCTCTCGGTCACCCGCGGCGTGAAGGCCTCTTGGTCCTGTTGTCATGTTAGATGCATCCTGCGTGGCGGCTCGGTAGTGGACTCCACATACATCATCTCGGGCAATGTAGCCGGGGATGTTGACGTCCATGACGCCGAACCCATTTGCAATCGCCCAGTCAATGTACTGAGCGAGCTCGTCAACCTACAGCGCAGGGCAAACACATGTTAGCAAGGGCTGGCCCAGGGCAGAAAGCATCAAGGCATCTTACCATCCACGCATTGTGTGGCTCAATAGTGCTGTCGTCTACATCGGGCTGTGCGAGCAACTGGGGTCTATGGTCGGGTTAGTAAGCATGGGCTGTACCCCCGGCGGCTGGCTACTTGGCGATATCTTACGGATCGTGGATTATGAACAGCAGCCGCTTTGCGTCGCTGAGCTTCGGCGTGACCAAAACTTGGTTATCAAACACGTGTGACATGTTCTCGCGGTGGATGTAGAGCGGGACCATTTGATGCTTCTGCTGCAGGTCCTGTCTCTGGTGGTTCCGGACCACGTCATGCAATCGGGAGGCGTTGAGTTTTGACACGTCGTCGCGCACGTTGACGATTCCTGCCTTCATGCAGTCCCAGTACTGTGCCTGGTACGACTGGACCTTGGCCAGCACGCGCGAGGCCTCCTTGTTGATTCTGGGGACTTGCATGCGCGGCGGCGGCTCGCCCATGAGTGTGCGGGCAACCGACAGCGCCGAGGTGGAGATGGCCTTGAGGTTGTAGCCACCCTCCAGACACACGGCAACCTTGCCCTCGGCCAGAGACATGAGCATGTGCGTCATGTGAGCATAGCAGGCGGGAGTGACAAAACAGCCGCCCAGCTCGTCGCCGTCGGCGGCATCGAAGCCGGCCGATATGACCACCAGGTCGGGATTGAACTCGCGCGCAATGGGCATGATGATGCGCTGGAATGCGGCCATGTATTCGCCATCGCCCATGCCCTGGGCGTGCCAGCCAATGTTGACGTTGCGGCCGAGACCGGGGCCGCTGCCGCAGTTGTTGAGCCCGCCGTCGGGGACGCCGTCCTTGGGCTTGCCGGGGTAGAAGGTTCCGTTTTCATAGACATGCAGAGACACGTAGAGGACATTTGGATCCTCGTAGAAGATGTTTTGGATGCCGTTTCCGTGATGTACATCCCAGTCCAGAATCATGACCTTGCGACACGTCTCGGGGTAGTCCATCTGGCAGAGACGAACGGCCACAGGCACGTTGTTAAAGAAGCAGAAGCCCATGGGCTCATCCTGCTCGGCGTGGTGCCCCGGGGGCCGGATAACAGCAAAGGCGTTACGCAGGCGGCCCTCGACAACGTGCTTGAGGGTTTCAATGGCGCCGCCGGCCGAGAGCAGCGCCGCATAGTATGACATGCTGCCGACGTACAGCGATGTGCGGCCCTGGTCCATCTCCTTGGTCAGGCGCCGGAGCTCGGCGTAGCTCTTGGTTGCCAGGCTCTCGACAAAGGCATAGTGGGCGGGCTGGTGCACCAGCAGGATCTCGTCCTGGCGGGCCTCTCGCGCAGGGATGCGCCACATGTAGCGCGTGGGGTTGTCGCGCAAGATGGCGGGCAGCTTCTCGGGCGGGCCGGTGTAGATGAGGCCGTTCTTCTTGAAGGTGTTGAAGATCTCCTCGATGCGCCGCGGATCCTCGGGGTGGTGCGGGTGTGGGCTCCAGTCGGCGTTGACGTGAAGCTTCATGCGATCGTCGTAGCAACACCCCGTGGGCAGCAGGCCGCGCCGCACAACCTGCTTCAGCGAGGTCCCTACCAGCAGCGTCAGGTCGTCGTCGTTGACGGCCGAGTCGGTTGTGCTATCAAAGTCTGTGGTTTCTCGCGACGTCTGGCGGCTGTAGCCGTTGGAGGTGGAAGCCGGCTCGTCGCCCATGCTCATGGGGTGGTCAACATCCCCCTTGGCGTAGTTGTCCATAGCGTGCGTTAGTTCTCCTGCGAGCCTTGTCACGGCACGGGCTCAAGGCGAGAGATGTGCGCACCACGGACCACGGAGAGACGGGCTTGGAAGCTAGCCGGTGGTGCTTTGCTTTACGCGGACGACAGATTTCCAGTAAGGGTTGGTTCTCGTGGGTGGTCACAAGCAGTCATGGAATACACAACACAAGATCATGGACGAGGGAAGTCGGTCTGGATGCGTCGTGTTAGCCGTTGTTTTCACCACTCGATAGCAGGCCCGGCAAGGCCGCGAAAGCCGCCGCATCAGCCGGCAGGGCCGCGCGGGCCCGCCAACCGGGCCCGCCAGCCGAGCCCTAGCTGGTGCTCTAGAGCATGCGCCGGCCAGCATCCGCAGACAGACGGCGTTTGCGACAAGGCTGAGGCAGGACGGCCCCGACACACGTGTGCGCATAAGCGCGACAGCCAGGCAAAAGCAACGCCAGCACTTACCGTGGGCACTATAGCTGGTTCGCGGGGCTCAACCTGTCCCGGCGCGAGTTTTGGCGGTGGCGGTGGCGGTGGTGGAGCGGGAAGCAGTGAAGTTGTCTCTCGGGGAGGACTTGTGTTTGAGAGCTTGCCAGGCTGGTTGGCCCAGGAAAGTCGCTTTGGATACAGGCCAACCCCTAACGGTAAATTGCCCGGGGGCCCTGTAATTTACAGGCGCCCTCCACTATAAATTGGCGCTTGCGCCTGAAGCAGCTTGCGCCTGAAGCAGCTGAGACGCGGCTTCTGTAGGAAGGACGTGCTGCGGAGCACCCAAGACGGGCTCTTTGTTCGGCGGAGCGAGTGATTGCTTGAGGCAAGTCTTTTTTACATATCGTGACATGAGGCTGCGGCCAGCTGGTGACCAACATGGATAGATATCGTGTACAGTCTACACACTGTGTCTCTTCTAGAGGTCATGTATCAGCCCGGGGGGGGGGGGGGAAGCAGTGTTCTGTACTTATATAGACAACAGCCTCCTTCACAGCGGCCATATGACTACAGGCGCAAGCTACCGTGTTCTCCCAACACTCTGGCACATCACATCTTCACACCCGCACACACAGTCTGCCGGCGGTGTTATCTCGGAAACCGGAGGATGCTGTCTGCACAGTGAAAGCAGGCCTTGAGCACGTACTGTGCTGTGCTGTGCTGTGCTGTGCTGTGTTGTGATGCACTGCACTGCTCTGCACCAAAGGTCCAACTAAACATAAATGCATATACAATTATTCATATCCCGCAAAAATCAGATATCCCTTGACGCCGGTAAACTTGATGACGCAAACACAGCCAGACTCTATCGTCCTTTTATCGCCTCCGCGCGCGCTCTGCTCTGCTCTACGCAAACAGCTCGCGCTTGTCTAGAGCATCCTTCTTCTTGGTGAAGCCGTCGGTCCGCAGGCCGAGATCCTTCTTCTTGGACGACCGCTCGTTGGCGTTGTCCACGCGCGTGTTGTGCTTGGCCGATCTCGCCTTGCGCAGGTCCGAGCGCACCTGGTTGGGCGACACAAACTCCTTGTTCTCGTAGATGATGGGGCCGCCGAACGAGCCCTCCTGTATGACGATGGGCGTCATGACGAAGCGTGGGCCAATCTCCACCAGCTGGATGTCCGTGTTCAGACCGGGCATGCCCGTGTGCTTCTTGGCCGTCTTCTTGACCGTCTCCTCGGCCGCGTCTCCGTCAGCGCCATCGCCGGCAAGCTTGCCGGCCTCGATCTCATTGATCTGGTACGTGCGCACCCAGATCTTGCCGTCGACGTAGCTGAAGCCCATGACGTGGTCGACAAACGGCTTCGACTTGCGCGCGCCCTCGGGCACGCCAAACGTGTGGAACATGAGCTCGCGGATCAGGCGCAGGTGAGGCTCGGTCTCGAAGGCGGAGTCGAAGGACAGGACGGGGCGGGAGCCCTTGAGGCAGTTGCCGGTGAAGCGCAGCTCTTCCATGGTGTACACTGAAACACGGGGGGGAGTGGTTAGCGGTATTCTCGGGGCATTGGGTCTGGGGGCATGGGTCTCGGGGCATTGGGTCTCCCTCCGTGGATTCTCCCTTCATGCGTCCCAACAAAAAACTACCACTTCAGCCCAGATTAAGAAAAAAAAAAGGAGACATACAACTCTGGATGTGCATCTTGACGGTGGGACCGTTGGGAATCTTGCTGAACCAGCAGTACAGATCCTTGCCCTTGCGAGCCTCGAAGAAGAAGACGTTGTTGCAGTTGTACAGCTCAGCGAGCTCGTTCAACTGGTACAGCTTGGACTTGGAATCGAACTTGACGTCTTTCCGGGCGTGGGGCATCATTTGCGCAAGGTCGTTAAGGAGGTGACGGTGTCTGCGTGGGTGGAACGAGGAAGAGGAAGGGTTAGCCAAGGTGGTCGGTCTCGTATGTTTTGGCGCAATCCACGGCGTTGCGCTCGGGAGCACGACGCGCCGCCGCTCTTGCCGGCTGGTACACACCTGTAGGTCACGCCACGGGACGACAGGACCAGCACTCTCTGCTTGTTCTTGCGGGAGCCGCTGCTGGCAACCTCGGGCTTCTCCTCGGTGCCGTTCGCCTTGGCGATGGACTTGTAGACGGCAGCCATTGTGGATGTGATGAGCGAGAATGCACAAGTAGAACGAGAAGGTCAGGATAGCAGGCACAAAAGACTGCGAGTGGAAACAAGAAGCACAATATATGGAAATAATCCGCGATGCAGTAATGGCCGCTGAATGGAATCGTCGCTTTTGGCTGTGGTGGTGGTGATGGTGATGGTGGGCATTCAACTTTTTTTTTTTCGCCCTTGGAAATTTTTGGACGCTGTCAAGGAAGTTCTGCTATCCGATAAGAAGTCTTATCGGCGCAACGGCCAAAGACCAAAAGTATGGATACACATTGGGGTTTGCAGGCCTTTGGTAGGCCGAGCTTCACGAACACCGAGCCTGACCAGTGGGTGTGGTGATAGCTGTGATAAAAAAGGACATGTACTTGCGGGCTGGTCGGAATTCTAAGAGTGAATAGAAAATACAAAGTATCATATAGTACAGATCCGGGCGGGACGAGACCAGACGCATGGTTGCCTATCCCGCATGCATTATATCCGTTATCGCCATCTGATACGGCCCATACATCCTCCCGCCAACTCATACCCACTGTCCACTGTCTACTGTCCACTGTCCACTGTCCAAAGCAGCCTTTACAGCGTTCAGTTGGTTCAGCCAGATGCTGCCTGCTTCACCGCAACTCGGCATTCATGGACAGCCATTTTGAAAGCTCCAAGTAACAAGGAAACCCCCCGCGCTCCAAGAACACAAGAACATACATGCACACGCATCACAACACGGCGAATCCCCCGAGGCTGTAGTAAAGATTATGGCGTTGTTGTTCGTTTTCCCGAATATCGACGTATAGAATACCCTAAATCACGGCACAGAACACAGTCCGCTGCGCAAGGAGCAGTATCAAAGACAAAAAAGGAGAAAGCGACAGCCGAGGAGCCACCCTATACCCGTAGAGCCAAGGCCAGAAGGAGCAAAGCAAGATAAACAAAAGCATCCAAAGAAATAACAATTCAACCGAGAGAAAGCTTTGCCCACGGGCACCAGCTCGCATTAGTTAGCATAGTCTCAGCTTCACGAGGCTGCCCTGCGCACATCCCAAAGCCGGTAAAAACAAACATAAACAACGGCAAGAGCTGGTGCCTGAGGACTCATGAATAGCATATCAAAGCATAGCGCATGAGGAGTGGAGGGGAGGAGAGAAAGAGAGGGGGGGGGGGGATGGGAGAGAAGAGGGGGTGGTGGAGGGGCGTTGAAACGGGAAATTAGCAGCAGCCGCTCTTCGTGCTGGCATCGTCCGCGGGCTTGCTCAGCGAAATGTTGGTGCCAGCACCGATAGTTGCCTGCGCACCCTCGCCGCTGTCCAGGGCTTTGCTGGAGACAATGCGGTAGATCTCTGTACATTTCTTTTTGTTAGTCGTGTGTTTGAGACAGCAGAAGCTGTTGGGATATTTCGTGTTACACACCGGTCAGAATGTTCTGGAAAGCAAGCTCAACGTTGCTGGCGTCGAGGGCGGAGGTCTCAATGAAGGACAGGTGGTTTTCGCCTGCAGGTGGCAATGTTAGCGGGTGTCTTTGTGGAGGGGAGAACAACGCAGAACGGAAAAGACGCAAAAAGGACATACTGGCAAAAGCCTTGGCCTCCTCGGTAGGCACGGCTCTGAGGTGTCGCAGATCGCTCTTGTTTCCGACGAGCATGATTACGATGTTGGCGTCGGCATGGTCTCTCAGCTCCTTGAGCCACCGGGTGACGTTCTCGTAGGTCTGGTGCTTGCTGATATCGTACACGAGGAGAGCTCCGACAGCTCCACGGTAGTAGGCAGAAGTGATGGCACGGTACCGCTCCTGGCCGGCAGTATCCCAAATCTGGGCCTTGATGGTCTTGGAATCAACCTGGATGGAGCGTGTTGCGAACTCGACACCGATGGTGGACTTGGAATCAAGGTTGAACTCGTTGCGAGTGAATCTGCTCAGCAGGTTGGACTTTCCGACACCAGAGTCTCCGATCAGGACAACTGTATCGCGGGAAAAAAAAGAGGAAAGGCGTGGTTAGAACGTGGCAATCATCATGAAAAGTTCAGGGCAGACAAGCGACAGGGGATAGCTGGAACGAGGGGTACACTGGGCGGCGTGGAGTGTGAAGTTCGAGAGGGGGGGAGGGACATCATATCAACCTTTGAATAGGAACTGTTGAGCCGCGATAAGAGTCAGTACATTGCTCTCACAAAAAAACGGCCACACACGGCGGTCATCCGGTCAAAACAAAGGCGACATCATCGTCACCTTCGCCGTCGTGGGCTTCGGGTTCAGGGGTGGGTTTGGTCTATGGACAGGACAGGACAGGACAGGACAGGACAGGACAGCAGCGCCACGTACATCATACTCGTCGTTAGCCATGGCGAATGATTTTGCAGAAACTTAAGACTGGCGTAGAGGAATAATTGAAATGACGGCGAAATGGAATTAAACAGTCGATAAAAGGCGATGGTGGAAGCTCGGCGCAGAATAACAGCGGGCAGAAAAAAAGGTGGAAAATGATGTAGAGAATCAGATACGTTTTGGATCTTGTTGGCGACACATGACAAGAAAGCTGCAAGCAAGATGGTGAGCGAGCAGGGCGGGCGGAGTGGGCCAGCCAAGCCAAGCCAGGCCAGGCCGGGCTAGGACAAGTGCAGTGCATCAGTGCAGTCCAGTTGTCAGTGCAGTTAGCCAGGTTAGGGTAGGGGTAGGGCAGTGAAGGCCGTCTCTTCCAGGGTCGAGGCGCTGTAAAGAGCTGCCCTACAGCACACACACCCACTAGCACTGACGCCTAAAGCTGGAGCTAGGCCAGAAAAAGGAGGGGTGATGACCATGAAAGAAAGCCTGTAAATGGCAGGTTAAATGTGGGGTTCGTCCTGCTGTTGTTGGCATGTACTCATGTACACATGAGCACAGCTAGAGAACAAAGAACAAGAACGCACAAGCTGTCAACAGCCCGGTATATTGACCAGCCCACCACAACACAACAGCGACAGTCTCTTGACCAGGACCAGATTCCTGGCATGTGTCCAATCACGCCGCTTCTCAGAATCTGTCTAGCCCCCATCCCAACAGACAGACACACCGTCACGATCACGACGTACACCAACTCTAGATAATGTCTTAAACACCAACGGGCCATTACATGATATCGCACGGAAGAAATGTTCCTGTTCCCGCACTATATATGTGGACGGCCATGCTGAAATAAATACGACGAACTGCCTATGGCAAACAGCGAAAGGCCCCTGTCGGCAAACATTCTCCTTGGCGTTTGTAAGGTGATGAGAACCCGAATAAATGGTTCTGCTTCAACTGCACGTGATGGCCGGAAGATGGCAGCTGTAGATTTCTTTTGAAAAATATCACCACTGGTTCTTTTCAGCCTCGTCCTACGCAAGATCCCCAAACTGCAGCCTTGTTGTGCTGTTGTGTGTAGAGTCAAAAATGGAAGCAAGGAAAGTCAGGAAGGTACAGGCTCCTTCCAGACAGGTACAGGTACCTTCCAGACTCCTGGCGCACAAGTCGCGTTGGACGAAAAAAATCTGACGTGCGAAATTGCTTTGCTTCCACGCCCAAAAACCCACCGAGCCTCATAGCAGCCAAGCCGATCGCCGCACTCAACTGTCGCCGCATCAGCTCCGAAATCCCCGGCCAATCCATCCCTCGCGTCGGCCGTGTATTTACAAGGGATTGGTCCAACGCCATCACACCTCCTCCTCGTCGCCCCATCACTACCGGTCACATCTCGGCACACCCACTCGCACACCCACTTGCGCCCATCCTCGTCAGACCGGTCGCCCCCAGCCAAAGCTAAGGCCATTTGTCTCAGCCCCATCGCATTGCCTTGCTTGTGCATCTGATAAGCTTCCTGTCCTGAGCAAAAGCAGCACGTCCTCTCCAGCGCCGCTTCTGCCAGGCAAGGCGGCTCTTCAGCCAACTGCCGCCGTGGCATCGTTAAACCTAACCCTAAACCCAGACCCTCCTTCCTCCCCAAGGTGCTCTCGCAGCCCTTGGCCAGATCTGCTTCCATGGCCTCCAGGACAGCAGCAAGGCAAAACGACCATGCACATTCCGATCATGCTACCAAGGCCGCCGGCAACATCTTCACGTCGGGGAGGCTCCCAACTAGGCGGCCGAGCATGCCCGCCGCAAGTCCCACTACGCCACAGTCTGCAGTCCCAGACAGAGACACCCGGCTGACCTCGGCAGCCTCCGAGTCATCTCGTGAAACCTCTAGGAAGATCATTATGAAGAAGCGGCGAGATCGAGCACCCATTGAAAAGCTCCAGCTTTTCGACATCTCGCAAATCCAAGAAACCGGCTTCGACGACAGTCCCGTCGTTGGCACAAACCGCTCCGACCCAGTCCCGCTGGCTTCGGCAGTAGTCGACACAAACGACAATGTGGTCCTCATGAGCCAAGCACGCCCGTCTGAAAAGATGGTCCGTTTCGACAAGAACACCGAGACTTGGGACGGCGAATCCATCGACGCTGTCGCCAGCAAAGGAGAAACGTTTGGGCCTGTGCAGAACATCCCCCGGCATCGCCAAGCCCTTTATCCCCGGTCTTCGCTCCGGTTCCGTTCTGTTCTACGGCAGGATAACGTCCCTTTTGTCTTTTCGTCCATTGTTTCCGTCACGAAAAACATCGTCTTCAAAAACAGCTCCCCCGGGCTCCCGTCTGGGCAGCCCATAGAAACCGTGTTTTCAAACATCAACACTGTCCTTGTTCCAGAGTGGTTCGAGGCCTTCAACGCCCTCTCAGGCCTCGAGTTTTCTCATCAATGCTCTGTCCAGGCGCTCGAGAAGCAAATCCACTACATCAGACGCAACGAAACCAATCTCTCGTCTGGAGCAATCACGTCCCCCTCGGCTCCGAATCTTCTGAGAAATGTTGCTTCCCGTCTTCGCATCGGCGCTTTCTGCACCATTTCTTTCCAGGGCCGATATTGTGTCGTGTTGTACCCATCAAACTGCCCACTTATGAAGCTCGAAAACTTCGGGCTCCATAGCCCCAACGACTCCTATGCCGACCTCTGCTACTTCATTTTTGAGATGGAGCCCGAAGCCATCCCCCCCGCCCTGCCCATTGATCCCGTGCCTGATCCAGAGTTTCACGAGCGCAAGGTTGTCTATGGACGCCTTCTGTCATTTGACTATCAGAAGCTTCTCCCCACCGACGCCTCAGACCCTCACACTACACACGCCTTTTATCTAGTCTTTCCGCCCTCCAAGACTGACATGATGAGTGCCTTTTGCAACTGGCTGAGAGAGTGCAATCCCAAATGCCGACTCTTGACCTTCCAGCAGCCAGGACACCTGGAAATCTTCAAGCGAGAAGCGAAATGTGGAACGTTTATTATCCACGACAGCGCCATTCCCCTCATCCGCCACATGCCCAAAATCAACGGAGTACTATCCTCCAGCAACAACGCCATCACCTTCTGGTCTTTCAGTGACGCCAGCCAGTTCTTTCCCTTGGTCCCGTCCACCACCGAACCAGGCCGGCGCTCCTCTCCCGCCAAGCTTTCACTGACTCCCATTCTTGAAAGAGGAGCCGCCATCTTGATGACGCCTACATTTGTTGTCCATAAGGCTGATCGGTGTCTCCCCCTACTTGAGTGGTTCAAGGCGACAGTGAGTCATGATTGGGCTTACCGACTCGTTGTGTTTGCTGGAGCCGCTGAGATTATGCTCGACATGGCAGCGGAAAAGGGAATTTCTAACAAGTCCAGACGGGACAGATACAGGTCTTGGGAGCTCATGTGTGAGCTGACAGAGGAAGAGCTTTATCCAGAAAACGACGTGCTTGGACCCAGCATAGTCACTGCTCCTGACCTCATACACCCGTATGATGAGCAGAGCCTGCTCAACTGGTTCTCCGTCTGGTCTGTCATGAATATTGACCGCCATCGCGAGTTTCTAGTCCTCGCAACTGGATTTGTCGATTCCAAGACATTTAGTGATGTCTTGGTGTCACCAGTGGAGTTTACATCTCATTCAGTATCAAATCCTGATACTGCCTATGAGGTCATGGCCCACACCACTATCCAAACGTTAGAAGATCAGGAAATGGTCGATTCTCCCCCAATGGAGATGCCCCCCGCCACGCCTGTGGCCACATTCACGAGCGACATTATCCCCAACGACAGGGCAGTGACAATTCACCGCTATCTCGATAACATCGCCAGCCAGCAACGAGATAGTTTTGTCCTTTTGTACAACAAGCCCGTTGCCTACTTGAACGTAGAAGTCGGCGACCGATGCGGAGATCCCTGGTCTGATCACTTTTCGACGTTCAATTCATGGTTTAAGTATCTGCGCCCATTTAACAAGTCCAAGAAAGTGTATGCCGGTGTTTTTTATACCCCTGACTTCACAGCAGACTATGACGCCGACTCGCCAAAGACCGTCCCTCGCAAGCCGTGGATCGGCATTTACCGGCCAACGCACCCGTCCCGCTGGTCACCGCAGCGCGCAGATTCTCATAGTGCCTACGAGATCATCATTTGGGATCCCAACGCTCGCTTCCTGGCAAGGAGACACTCGGAAGAGCTATTCATCTCAGACTTGGACCTAGCCCAGCAGCAGCTTATCCAGTTTGTCAAGCAGAAAACAGACTCCAAGAATCCAGGCACCTACATCGACTCCGTGTGGATCACTGGCTTCAATGTGCCCAGCCAATACCACAATACACCTCTCGATGCCACTCTCATCGCAATCGAGGATGCCATGGAACGGCCCATCGAGTTTCTTCCGAGCTCGCCCACCCAGCTAAAACAAGCCGATTACGTTAAAGTCCTGGATGTCGATGCACCGCCCCCGCCCGCATCGCCGGCCGCCGACACCCCGGCGGCCTTGCTCACGGTGAGACCCCTCTTGCCGTGTATCGACACCCTAAAATACATGGTTGTGCACCCTCCTCCAGCGCTTGAATCGGATGGCGGCGTGACAGAGTGTCGCAACCTCTTTTACGATGCCGTCACGCAGGCAACCTGGAAGCACGGCAAAGATGACGCGTTCCACTACAGGATGACGGCTACAGAGATATGGTACAGGGCGCAGCGAGGCGAGGCGCGTGATTACGGCCACATCATGGTGTTGTCGTGGGGCCAGATTTTTAAGAATCTTGGCATCATCACCAAACCATCAGGCCAGCAACGAGAAACGTAGACGCGACATCAATTGCGATGCGGACTTTCGCAACACAAGAGCGAAGCTGCCCCAAAGTCCCAGATATCAATACGCACGGGGGATTTCACGAGACAATTCCTTAGCTGTGTACATATTTACATACATAGACATATAAATATATACCCCTCGAATTAATACTATGAATGCCCTGTTCCCAACGCGATGTCCCTGCGGCTCCCGTTCACCTTGTCGCCATTGGAAAGTTTCTCGAGCTCAACAATATGCCCTTGAGCTTGCGGATGTTGTCTCGCGCATTCTGCATCTCATCGTTCTGCTTCTTGATGCCAACAGTGTAGCCATACTGGCCGTGTATGCCCAGGCTGTTGTCGTCCAACGACGACTGCATGCTACTAATGCGCTGCTCAAAGTCCGTCATCTCCTGCCACAGGTCGCGCGCGATGCCGGCTTCCTGGTCGCCCAGCTCGGCCAGGTCCTCCGACATGTCCGACACGCGCGCTATCTTCTTCAGCTGCGTCTGCACCACAGGCTCCAGCGACACCAGCGCCGTCGACGGCGCCGACCCGAGCCCCATCCCCATCCCGAGCCTGCTGCCTGCCGCCGCCTGTGCCGACGCGGGTGCTGATGCTGAGACGGGACTGTGCGCCGCCGGTGTGCTGGTCTGCGTGCCCATGTCGCGGCTGAACAGCTCGGCGGGATCGTCAACCTCGCTCATGACGTCGCCTGCGAGAGAGCCGCCTGTGTGAGAGCCGCCCGCAGCGACAGACGCGCCCTCGGGAACATGCGACACGGTTTTTTCGAGCAGGTGCACCAGGTCGTCGAGGTTCTTGGACGCAGTCTTGTGCAGGTCGATGCGCGCCTCGGCTGTGGCGACCACCATGGGCTGCACGGCGTATTTGCTGGTGCCGTAGACGAGAGTCGATAGCCCGGTGAAAGCGTAGAGTGTGTTGAACAGCGTGGCGGTGGAGAGCAGTGGCTCGCGCGGGGGTGGCGGAGGCGTCAGGAATTCGGGGTATGTTACTACGGGTATGGTAGATGCGGGTTGCGCTTCGTCGGTGGCGGGAGATTGAGCTTCGTCGGTAGCGGAGAACTGGGCTTCGTCGGTGACGGCAGAGTCTGCTGTGATTTCAGGTTCTGGCTGGGGTATGGCCTCAGCCTTGGCCTCGGTCTCGGCGGTGTGATCTCCAGTCGACTGGTATGTACAAGCGACGTTAGCAACTGTTTTCTTGGGTCACATGTCATCTCAGCAACCAACTCACGCTATCAGCAGCTTCGGCCGGCCCATCTTCCGACAGCAACGTGGTTATCTGATCTTCGCTGAGGCTCTTGGAGCGCAGAAACTCAGCCTTGCTTTCGCGCGTCGCGTCCTTCACAATGTCGCTTTCAAGGAAGCGGCGCGCAGTCTCCAGGAGAGCGGTCTCGTCCTGCTCTGGTGATGGCGCATTGGATGGCGCATTGGAGGCATCATTGTGTGTGTTTGCTGATGTTTGGGTCGCCGTATCCGGCGCCTTGTTTTCTTCGTCGCTGCTCATTGTGGTTGTCATTCTTGTTGTTTGGCCGGCGAGTGAGCAAAGAATGTGAAGCTTGATTTGGCCTGGTTCACAGGACACGCTGAAGTCGTTGACTTGGCTGGCTAGGGTTTACGACAGCTGGGTTATGACCTCGGCTTGTGAATCGGCTTGGATTTTATGGCTCAAGATGCAGATGTGAAAGTCAGATGATACTTCAGGACAATTAGACCTCATCTCATTACTTTACAAGTCCAGAGTCACATTTGAAAGGCATTCAAGCATTCGCGAACAATCAGTTGGGAATTAGGGTTAAGACAGCCACAGTGTATCACGTGCAACAACCGCCTAGGGATGGGCGGCTTCAGGCGCGCCAGACAATCTGATGAAGTTGATGCGAAAGCCACAGACAAGATCACGAGATAACCATCAATTCAGGCTTGATAATTTTTGCTTAGTTTTTTGACAATCGTCTTCTATGTTACGTCAGCATTGATAACCTCGGCGCACGCTTGTCTTCTGTCGTACTCTCACCACCGCCTTTGCACTGTAAGAAGAGTACTCTGTACTTATCGAGGCGCAACCTCAGCCTCAAGATCGCTTTACTGACATTGACCATAGCTTGATTCATTCTTCGCGCAATCTTTCTGGCTCACTTGCGTGCATCGAAAAATTGCATCGCCCTCCCAGCAAGCAGGACACATCTAGCCTACGGAACTCACCCACCCCCCACGGCAAAGCAAACAACACAGTAATGGCCGACTCATATCCCTCCTCGCCCTCAGGCAAATCACGCCGGGCTGCAACTCGCGGAGCCATCAACCCGTACGCCGGCGGGGACATTGTTGAGGGCAAGCGGAACCGCGGCGGCAAGAAGAACTACGTGGTCGACTCTACTGAAGACGACGACGACGATGTCGATGCTGAAGGCGAGGACGAGGAAGATCTTGATGCGGATGCAGACGCAGACGCAGATGCCGATGCTGATGGCGACATCGACATGTCAACGCCTGTGCCTGTCTCAAGAAAAGCCACAAAGCCGCCGCCCAAGGGCATTCTCAAGACGGCATCCCGCGCACAGGAGGAGGATGACGACGACGACGACGAGCTCAGTGACCCCAACATGGACACGACAAATTTCGGCTACGAGAGCGTGGATGAGGATGCCGAAGGCGAGGAGGACGACGATGCTGATGCCACTATGATGGGGCGCAGAAACGACGTCGAGGAAGACGATGATCTCGACAGCGATGATGATATGGATATGACGAGAGGCGACCCCGCGGACCTGTCGCGCATGACAAAGCGACAGCGGGCGCGATTTGCAGATGAAGATGCCCTGTTTATGAAACTATCCGATGGTGAGCTTCCATTCAGAGCAGCAAGCTCGAAGCATATGCTAACAGATTGCAACAGAGGTACAAGTGAAGAAGCACTTTACCGCCGAGGAGCTGTCGATGCGCCGTACCGAGATGGCCCGCCGCCGCCGGAATTTAAGCGATAAGCGCAACGAGGAGGTCAAGGTATGTTTATTGACTGCTGAACACAACACGCAATGGGGTCGCTATAGAGTAACAGCGTGCGGAGCTATCCTCAACCTAACTACACACCTATACTAACCCACTCACAACTCCCACTCCTCGCAGATGGAAACCATCAACAAACTGCTGAAAAAGCAGGCGCCCAAGACCAACAAGAGAGCCAAGACGGCGGAAGAAGAACTGGCCGAGGAAGAAGCGAGACGGCCTGATGCCAGGATGATCAGATGGGTCAGCTCCAAGGCCGGCGTCACAGTGTCTGTGCCGAACCAGATGTTGGAGAGCCCAGTGAACGAGGCGTTCAAGGACACAATGAAGCCATCATCTCCTGCCCCAAGAAAGATGATTGAAGAGATTGCATGAGCAGCTCGATACACGTGTGATAACATGAATGGGCTCTTCTTGGCGGTGCTTCTATCCCTGGAAGTCAAATATGAGGCTGCCACTTTCACATAGCGCAGACGTTTCCGGAGTTTGGAACAACCCGACATGCTGCAGACTCACTCTGCCGCCTCTGCTTTTGCCTCTGCAAAGAACACCGTCGGGTTATGAGTCTGGCGTGACAAAAGAAGGGAAGAATAAGAGGAGGCTCTGCGGACTGGGGAGAACGCTATGCCTGATTCAACGGCCACCCTAGAAGCCGCACTTTTGCTCATACAGATCGCCTAGTGTCCTTTCGGCCTGCACCCTGAATATTGAGTATTTGCCTATAATTTGTTGCTGTTTCAATCGCATGTCCACTTGTTCCTTGCAGGACGCTTGTCCCTTCGTCTCACTTGGCTTGTAAGTATGCTGTGGCACACCGTTGACCCCCACTCTTCCTTTCGCCTTCATGTTATCATTCTCCTGCTACCAAGGGGACGCTTACTTGCACAGCCTTCAGGGCGTGCTACTCTGATGAGCCATTCTTGCTGAGTGACACAGGTATAGGCCAGGCTTTTGGGTGTTCGCCATGTGGGGATTTCTGGCTGTCCATATCGGGCTTCACAGCCTGGTGGAATGTGATATGGCGATTATACGAGCAGACACGGGAACCTGGCAGGAGCTGTTGCAGCAGGTTGCAGCAGGTCAGAAGAGCACAGGCACAGTTCTTGTCATCGATGATTCCACTTACAAAGAGGTGACATTGTCTGGCGGCCGAGGGTTTACGGCTAACCCTAGAGTGCACGATCCACGGCGCCCCACCAATCCAGATGAGTGAAAAGTTTTAACGCACCGTACGGCACATGTGTACAAGGCCGTACTTTCCCTTTCCAGTGGCAGCAAAGCCGGAAGGAACCACCGCTTCACATCGTGCTTTTGCAGGCAGTTGCCCTCACCAGCTTTTTTCTGCCGCCTGATTTTTTCATGCAAACGCGCAGTCCGCCTTTGGCTTGCCCGCACCCACAGCGTCTCCCGATTTTCCACTCTCTCTCTTTTTCTTCCAGTCTGACTCTTCCGTGGCCTTTTTCTGCCCTGCAAACATTTCTTTGGCTGGCTTCACGCAGACAGACGTCATACATACATACATATTATCATCATTTGATCAGCCCACTGCTGGCCGTCCTCCATTGCTCCATTGTGACGCACACCCTCATTCCATAACCCTATAATTATTCCTTGGCGGCCTCGTCAGCGTCACCCGAGCAGTCATCCCAGGCTCTGGCCCTCGAGACGAGCACGCACGCCACGGCCGCTTTTGCCATCGCTGCTTGATATGCTGGTCACGGAATCGACGACATCGGCATCCATCATCACACCGTTTTCTCCTCGCTCTCGTATCGCTATTTCATCACCGGCTTTTTGTCGCTCTGCAGTTGGGTCTGGATTGGTTGCTCTGCATCATCTCTCTGGCGACACAGCATCATCATCCAATTTGCTGCAGCTTGTCCCATCTCTGGCCTGATGCAACGGCACTTGACTTGGTAAGAAATATATCCCAACCCCAATCCCAATACGCGTGAGGCCACTACCACTGTGAAATGAAATGCCACTGTCATGTGGCCCACCTCTCTCGTTGTTCTGCTCCATTGCATTCCAGCCCAGACCACTAAGGCCGGTCCTAGCCTGCCTATCCCTTGTCTGTCTTGTCATCTTCCCCGCGCTCGCCTTCGCGCCAGAGAAAAAGACGGACGGTTCGTTGTACTACACTGCCGAAGGATTGGGCGTTGGGGTCGCCCGTCTTGTCTACCCAGCGTCCCTGTCATCCACTGCACCCACCTGCACCGCACTGCACCGCACTGCACGCAGACTGCCACCACCGTCTGCTGCATATTACGTGAAGTCTGGGGAATTAAGCACTGGTGACACGGCCATAAAAAGACCTCATATTCAAGGCAACGGCCACCAACACAACCACAGCTGTGGACGGCGATGCTTTCGACTAACATGTCTTTCTTGTTTCTTGACAGCTCAGCACTGAAACGACAGGCCATTTACGGGCCCCAGACAATTGGAACACAACACTGCAAATTTGCTTCCAGAATCATCCATCATCGCTAACGAACATCTTTACCTTGCATTGCTGCAGCCCATTGACAGCATCCCTCTTGTCTTGTCTCTTCTCTTGCCTCTTGCCCACCAACTAACTGTCTTGGCCACTGTTTATCCATACTCCAAAAAAAATATAGATGGCCATGGCATCTGCTATTACCTCACCTGCCATGCCCGACTCTGGGGTTCTGCCATGCCCGGACCAGAACCCGCACCAGGATCTCAATCAAAACCTGGAGCAGAGAGACAAGGTTGTGAACGGCCATCCTGAGTGTGAGCCTGAGCCTGAGCCTGAGCCTGAGTCTGAGCCTGTGCCTGTGCCTGTGCCTGTGCCTGTGCACAGGAAACACCTAAACAAAGATGGTAGGTCCAATCTGTGATGTGCGCCCACGCCCATGCTTGTGTTTATCTATTCTTGCTTGTATTTACCTACTCTTCCCCCATTCCAGCTATCAAGTGAGAAGCTTACTTGACGGCTACAACGACAATGGTCGACGGACAAGTTAGAAACGGCCTACAAGATAAGTGGCAAGTAAGTGGCTTGCTCTCTCTCTACAGCCATCTTTAGCCTCTTTGGTTTTCTTTGTCTCTCCTTTTTTTTCCCTCTTGCTTTTGCTGCTTTTAGCTGGGCGGCATTTTATTTCTTCAATCATGAGGCGTTATTAGGCCTAGCCCAGTCTTGCTTGACAACCGTGAGTCAAAATCCTCCTCCACAAGCCCCTCTCCCTATCGGGCTCCCCCAGTGCAAAGCTAAGCTGGCTGCCCACCCACGAGTGTTTCGTTTGTTGTCTAGACTATGCCTTAGTCTTCAGTGGTGTGGTGGCATCGTATGAGAGGAGCGCAGCTGCTTCAAGACCTTGCATTGCCCACTCGCCGCTCACTCGCCGCTCACTCGCCACAAGCCAGCCCTCCCTCCCAGCCAAGGGCCCCTGATCTTTGCCCGCCACCAACCCCTCGTTTGCGTTTCTTCCTACATGAGAGGAGAGATGGCGTCGCTGCTTCTGCAGTGCCATTTCTTTCTCCTTTGGGCTCTGCTCGATTGACATGTCGTGTAAACCTCTAGCGTCTTTCAAGTCCCACCGACCCATCTCGCTCGCTCCTTCTCGCTCCCTCTGGCTCCCCTCTTCTCCCCTCCCCCTCCACAACCCCAGATCAAAGTGTCAGATGATTCCTGCCCCATGCTTTTGTCTTTGGCTGCTTGTGCGTTGTATTATTGCATGTGAGCTGGGCTGGCTTGGCTGGCTGGCTGGTGCAAGCTTACGGCCTGGAAAAAAAGCTCCCCTTTCCCCCAGGCTCTTTATAATGCTATTTTGCTAGCGTCTGTCTACTCCCTAAAGAGAATCAAGTCCGCATTGTCCTGCGCGGTATTTGTCGTTTTGCTTCCCATTTTTTTTGCCTCCCATATCCACGCTGCTGCTTGGCCTCTTCATCTCTATCTCCATCTCCATCGCCTTGTGTATGCACGCACGCTCCCTCCCCCAAAAGCTGCAGCCAGCCCACGTTACCGTTACTTACCGCTTTCCCCCACTGAACAATGTACCCTGCCCGGGTCTGGCTAATGGCCCATAACCTCGTTGGACGCTCTGCTCTTGATCCTTGTCACTCCACCTCACCAGCCAAAGGAACAGATCCGTTGTCTTTGCCATCATCCAAGACCTTGAGAAAAGCCACCACTACCACCAAAGAAAAGGGCACTGCTCTTGCGACAGCCTCTGCTGTGACCGCCTGCGGCAACCCCCCACACACTGTAGCATCCAAGGCTAATATAGCAGCAGCAGAAGGAATTCCACCAGCAGCTCAAGAGCCAGACACTCTTATCAAGGGTACGACTACTAGCACAGACGCAGCCGCTGCCGCTGCTGGCGCTGGCGCACACAACTCCCAAAACAGTGACAATAAGACGAAGGACCAGCCTTCGACTTCCCATCCTGCTGCCTCTCCATCCTTGACTTCTTTTCCTCCCATTTCTTTTCCTTCCTCTTCTTCTTCTCCTGCTGATTCAAAAAAAGGCCTCTATCCTCACCCTCAACATATTCCTGAACCTCAGCTTCTCACTTTGAAGTCCGAGTTTTACCAACCCAAGGAATTCAACTCATTTGACCATCCTGCACCTCCTCCCCCGAACAACAACGATTTCGATATTTCTTCGCCTGGTGCCACCACTACATCTGCATCCAACATGATCTTCACAGAGCTTTATCGCTCTCGGAGGGCGACTCTGTCTAAAGTAAGGAGCAGTCAGTCCTCAGCCGCCACTTCCAATGACGCTTCCGCCCAAGATTTTGATCCCAATCTGCTTTCCCGCGACAAGAGCAAGCAACGGGAAGCCATTCGCAAGCATCTTGCCAAGAACGTGAAGAACGACTGGGACTTTGCCTGGACCCGTACCGACGTACCAGCACTACCAACTGTTGTGCGCCGACAAGTCGTTAATGGCGTCGTGACGGAAGTTCGTTACCATGATCCTGCGGCGTCTGAACCAGCTCCTACCATATCCCTCGCGCAAGTACTTAAAGCCCGGGAAGCGCCGTCTGCAAGCGCCGGCGACGCTATTGCCCGCGACTCGGGCGAAGAAGCCGATTCGGCCTCGGAAAACGGAGATGCTAGTGACGACGGCGATAACGAGTCGGTGTATTCCATTTTAACCGAAGACGAGACTCAGTTCAAACCCAGACTCGAATGGGACTCGGAGTTTTCTGCAATCGATTCTATCCTGGAACCCATCAGCAAAGAATTGATCGAGTCAGCCTCCCCGCATGAAATCATGCTCATGAACAAGGAGCGTCGACGTAAAGCCATCAAGGACGAAGTCAAGTGGAACCAGGGTCTTGCCTGCTTTGAATCTCGCCGCAACAAGTGGACATGCGCCAAAGTTGCTCGACTGCGACCAAAGCACACATCTACTGCGGCCGATCCTGCCCCGCAACCGACATCTCCTCGGTCCCCTCGCCGTCTGTTCTTCCGGCATTCGATTCACAGCACTGCTTCGGCTGGGTCTCCCACGTCTACAAACGCAACCTCGATACATAGCGACTCCGACGCCGCCGTGAACTCTGCATCTAAGGCCTCCATTGAAACAGGCGCATCACATCCCATAAGCCCCGCGGATACTCGCAAATCCGAAGGTTCCGATTCGAAACCCGAGATATACCCCGTGGAGACTCTCCTGCCCATTGCGCCGCCGTTGTTGCCGCCGCAAAATCCCATGCGCGCATCGATTACGCCCAAGCTCTACCTCGCGCTCTACGATCGGACTATTACCCAATCCATGACGCCCAGCTGCCCCATCAACCTATCGGACATGTTGCCAGCATGTGTTGCCGGGTGGATGCGCGATGGCGAATGGCCGCCTAAGACGGCGGCTCCTCCGCCCCCGGCGGCGGCGGCGCGCAGCAGCAGCAAGACAAATGGGACATCGTCGGTGCCAAACTCCAGGAGGCGCAGCTTTGGGTTTCTGACACGAGAAGAGGAGGGCGCAGGAGCATCAAAAGGGTTTCGCGGGGGCATCCGGAAAGTACTGGGTCTGGGTAGCAGCGCGGCTGAGTAGAAGCCGTTCTGCGTCTCTTCCTCTCATTCTTTCTCCTTTTTTTTTTCTTTTCCTCTTCTCATTATTTCCCTTTGCTCTGTTCTCCAGGCCCGTTGTTTGTTTTTGATATCCAAGTTGGAGGAGGGGTTACGTCCCACTCCTCTCTCCTCCCTCCCCTCTCTTCTCTTCTCTCCTCTGCTCCCCTTTTGCCTCCACTTCCTCGTGGTCTGAGTAATCATAACGAGACCAAGACCTGTTTTTCGTCTTCTTTCCCCACGTTTATTATATGTTCTGCTACTTATTCACTTTCATGCATTGGTATTTTATTTTATTTTTTTGTTTCGTCTTCGTTTTTAATACATTCTGTCTTCTTGCCGACGTAGTGGCATCACGGTGATCCAAGCTTCAAAGCACAGAGCAAGACTTTAGGGGCGTTCGTTCATTCTGCTCCCGCACAATAAGAAAATAAAAGAAAGTATGGGGGAGGAGACTTCGATTTTGCGATGTCCGTGATGAAACTCGGACATTGTTGGAGAACAGAGGTCTTTTTCTTTTTTCTTTTTTTTTGCAGGGGAATAATGCGGAGATAAGAAGAAATGCTTGTGAGACATGACTTTCTGCAATTGTCACAAGCCAAAAAGACGAAAGAAATATAGAAGTTAGAAACGATATACATTAGGGTTAATTAGAATACAATAATCAAGCATAACTATTTATTTAGCATATCTAAATACTTCAAGAGAAGTAGAATAGAGAAAAAAGGGGTAGAAACTAAGCGACAACTTCTCAAGAAAGCCGTGCCTTCAGAATCGCAAACTCGTGATGCATTTCTTCCATGGCCGCCTCGGCTTTATCCAAGCGCGCACGCAGCTCGCGGTTCGCCTCGTCCTGGCGAGCCACGCGGTCCTCCAGGGCGCGGATGAGGGCGTGCGGTGTCGCGCCAAAGGCAAGGGCTGTATCTGCGCTGCCCTTGGCCTTTGGTGCTGGCGCCGCCACCATGGACAGCGCGTCTGGCGGGCAGTCGGGCGCGGCTGTTGATGTGGCGATGGGGGTTAGGGCATCGTGGGGGATGTGGATGTGGATGGAGGAGGCCTGTTCGTGCTCGTTGGGAGGCGTGGGGGGGCCGTCGTACTGTGAAGAGGTTTCCGAGTCGGGCGTTGCGGGGGACTGGGCGCGGGCTGGGGAGTGAGTGACAGGCTCCTCTGTGACAAGGTGGATTGTCTTGCCGCCGGCGGAATGAAGATTCTCGGGGAACAAGGGCGCGCCGGACTGGCCGAGGAGCGTTTCGAAAACATCCTGCATCCGATCTAGGAGGTCGGCTGCTGTATCCTTCCAGGACTTGAATGTGACAACCTCGATGATCATCTTGTCGCCCCTGGGAAAGGCTTGGATTTTCCACTCTCTCAACGGCTCTTCGTGTAGATACAGAGTCTCTGTCCTTCCTCCTAGGCCGTCGACCAGCTCCAGATTCTCCACGTGCTCGACATCCTGGTGCACGACTGTATCAAACCACTCCGCCGACTCAGGCCAGCAGCCGTCGCGAATCAGCTCTGTGATGCCTACAGCCTCATGTGCCGAGGTGGCCATGTGCTGGTGCTGCACTAGCTGCAGAAGCTCAAGTGCTGTCATGCTCGGCGTAAACTTGATGCGTGTTGGGACGTACTGCCACGTTGGGCCGACTACCGTGTCTGCATGTGGGAATGCAATGTTGCGCCCAGATACCACCTCGCCAAAGACTATGTCACGCTTATCTAACATGCGAGCCAGACACAGAGCCCATGCGGCTGTTGGGATAGACGCAGTGGTGATTTCGGCCGGGCGGCCGGAGATGTCGTATTCGCGCTCAATGCAGTAGTGTCTGCGTTCGGTCAACGGGGTCTCTGGCCTTAGAACCGTTGGCTCCGCGCCCTGGAGGAGATCGCGCCAGTACGGCATGCTGTTGGATAAGGTGCCCACAACGTGGTTGGCAAAGGCAGAAAACGGCAGAAGCTGCGGTGTCGGCTGGCCTTGGTAGAGGGCGGCCAGCTCACGTAGAAGAAGGGGCAGGCAGATCTCGTCGTATTGAGCATGCGAGATGCGGAAGATGAGAGCGCTCTTCGTCTTTTCGCCCTCGGTGTTGTAGGCTTGGACAAAGAACCACTTGACAAAAGAAGAGCCATGGGGCATGGGAGAACGGACATCGATCTTGCATAGATCATGGCAGAAGTCCTTGAGATCAAACTGCTCATCGACATCGTGGTATGCGATCGGTACATCAATCTTGTCGAGCACAGCGCCATAGCACTTCTTGTTCATGTCACGGAAAAAGACGGTACGTAGAATCTCGTTGCGCTGAACCAGATCACCGCAGGCAGCGGCCATCTTGTCAGTATCCAGAGGGAGGTCAAAGTACATCATCTCATACCGAGCCGAGAACCGCGGGAACTGCACCGTACCGTCAACGGCAATCTGCTGAAGTGGCCGGGCAGGGAGAATGTCTGTGATATTCCAGTGCTGATTGTTGCGCAGTGATTCCCGAGCCGAGGCCCGGATATCGTCGAGTTCTGCCTTGGGAATCAGTGCAAAAGGAACGACTGCTTTGATCTTGTCTATCTCGTTGGTCTGAAGCTCTTCCATTGCATTGGACATGTCGTACAGGGTGCGACTCTGGAACATCTTGGCTACAGTCAAGGTAACGCCGGCCAAGCGCGCTTCCGAGACTAGCTTCATGGCGGCAATCGAGTCTCCTCCCAACTGGAAGAAACTGTCTCCAAGGCCAATCTTGTCCTCTGGCATCTTCAGCACACCGGCCCATAGACTGCGGAGTTTGCGCTGTTTTGCCGAGGTTACAGAAACAGTCTTGTTATTTGAAACCGTTCTCGGCACTACAACAGATGTAGAGGTCGCCGTATTCTTGGCGCCCTTCAGCACTATCAGGCCTCTTTCATCAATGACGGCCAGCTTGCCAGTCTTGAACACGCTTTTCGCAATATCAGGGCTTAGGTCGAGGATGGACTGCGGAGTGTCTATCTTCTGTAGCTGGGCTGCATCAAAACCGGCTTTGCTCATGCCATCACGAATCTGAATGACGAGCTCGCCAACACCACCAAGAGCAAGAAGGCGAGAGCTATCGACGGGGTCAACAATCCATGCAGTGTCAGCGCCAGGATAAGTGGAAGTAATGCTGGGAATAGCAGCCTTGCTGATGCGGCGTAGCTCTGAGATGTCCTCATCCATAAAGAACTCAATGTCCTGAAGGGGCTTGTCAGTCCCCTCAACCATCTGCTTAGCGACGTGGGCAAACTGGCGCAGGGCTCTGGTCAGCACCTCGGGGCGCACAGTTCGTTGATCGAAACTAGCCATGACCAAGAAACCCTGAGGATCTAGGGAGCACACCAGCATCAGTGAGAACGTGTTGAACTTGAGCGACTCCCGCGCAGCCTCAGCTTCACTCGCAGGCATCAGACGGTTGGCCGGGTAAAGCAACCGGGAGA
>JAXHKQ010000223.1:0-33199 GCA_038407185.1 Chalaropsis ovoidea | reverse complement strand
CTGGCGGGTTGTCGAGACAAAGACAAACCTTGAGCAAAAGAGGGATGATGCTCAGACAAGGAGGGGTATCAAAGGCCAGAGAGAGATAGTCGCTGGAAGTACTGCGGGGGGAGGAGGAGGAGGCGGGGGAGTCCGGAGGTCTTGGAGATAGCGGATAGAAAAGCACAAATCACACTGTGCCACCCAGAAATATCAACACACGAAATCTGGAATCTCGTGTAGATGCAAACTACCAAAAAGACAAGGCAAATTTCGGCAGTCTTTCATTCTTTGTTGGTGCGTGGGTTTTGTTGTTGACAAGGGGAACAAGCTAAGCCTAAAGTGGTAACACTGTAAACAACGAGCCCCACACAAACAATAGCGACGCCACACTTCCACGCATGACGCCACACTTGTGCCAGGAACGCGTTGATCGGCTGTGGCGCAAGCTTAGCGCAGGGTTTATCGTGAGCCCGTGATAACTGTGAAGACGACGTCCGTCTCTTTTGTCTCTCCCCTCGCCACAGCCACGCCCACACCATGTTCGACTATCACGACTTCACCCAAGTCTTCGGCACCGCCTCGTTCGTCGACCGCAGCCAGGCTACCGAGGCCGACGGCCTGCGCAAAGGCCTAGACGGCGCGCTCTTCATCGACCGCGTGCTCAAGGCCCTGGGCATCACCAAGTGTACGTCCTGCCCGTCCCCGTCTCCGTCCCCGCCCCCGTTGGCCTTGGCGCCGCGCCCTACAGCATGCTAACCCCCAACCTGTGCCCAGCCAAAATCTACCCGCCCAAGACCGACACCGCCCTGCGCAACCTGCACAAGGATGTCTGCGAGACCAACATGAGCGTGCACCACCGCCTCTCCATCTTCTTCTATGCCCTGCTGGACCTGACGCCGCAGAAGCAGCAGGCTGGCGATGTGGCGGTTGTGTTTGCCACCAAGTCGGGGCTTCCCCGCCGGTACCAGACGTTTATGCGGGGGCTGTATTATCTCGACAAGCACCAGTTCAGCGTGGGTCTACCACTCCCCTCTGCCTCCGCCTCTGCCCCCACCTCCGCTAACCAACCATCCCCCCCTCTCCAGCGCTCCCTCGAGTTCATCTCCCACCCGTCCCTGATCCCCGACTTCTCCGACGACATCATCACCGTGCTCGCCCTCAACGCGGCGTCCGACACCGACTACACGCTCGTGCTGACGTACTTCAACACCGTGCAGCCGGTGCTCAAGTCGGCGCGCGCGCTCAGCCTGCTCTTCGGCGCCATGGCCTGCTCCAGCGTAAGCCAAGCGCTGGCCTACTCGCGCACGCACAGCGGGCCGACGCGCCGGCTGCTCTTCGGCACGCTGATCTCCGCCGTGCTCGGCGCCGACGCCACCAAGGCCGCCGCTGCGTCCGCCGCCGAGCTCGTCAGCACCGTGCTGGATGCTGACGAGGAGCTCTGGTTTGCCGACTATCTCACGCACGGCGACGGCAAGGCCCTGAAAAAGGCCCGCGATACGCTTGTTATGCGCCGTCTGGTCACCGGGCGCTACCAGGAGGCCGTGGCCGAGCGGGGAGTCAGCAGCCAATGGGGCGGCGTGCTGGAGGGCGTCAAGAACGGACTGGGCGATCGGGCATAGCGTGTTTTGTTTTGTTTCGTGGATTCACAGTTGAGTGTTTTTATGCTGCTTTATTTTCACTGGCTTTTACGGACTTTTGTTTTTTTTATTTGCTAGCATTGGGTTTGTTGAACGTTTGCTTTTTATTGTTTTCAGTTTGGGAAAAACTTTTTATCTTTTTTTTTATTTTTTTATCTAGACATTATCGGCTTGGCCAGACAACACATCAAGTAGGACCAGATGGAATTGACCAATAACACGAGGAAGAAGAAGAACGAGTGCGAAGTAGAAGTGAACAACGAAACAGATAGAAGTAGAAGTGAACAACAAAACAAAAACAGAAAAACAAAGAACCACGATGACCCTCGTCTCACAAAATTGTTACCACCAACAGACCGATGCCAGCCAGTGTCACGGCCCCCACAATCGGCCACACAATTGCATTCACCATGACCGAAGCCGCCCCCGAAGTCTCATCACGTGGCTCCTCCACCAGGTCGCCCTCACTGACACTATCGCTGTGCTGACCACCGTCTGCGCTCTCCTCGCCGTCACCACGCGTGTCGTTGTTGCTTCCACCGGCGTTGCTGACAATGGTCGCAGAAGAGTACGAGCCAGAGTCAGAGTCGGAGTCGGGGTCGGAGTCAGAGTCGGAGTCGGTAGGGGACGCGGTGGTTGTAGAGGCGGACGTGGCTGTGGACGTGGCTGTCGAGGTGGAGGTAGCAGAACTAGCGTCAGTGTCAGTGCTGCTGCTACTTGACCAAGAAGTAGAAGCAATGGGGGCTGCAGTTGGATGCAGGCTGATTGCAGATCCAGATGAGAGAGTCGCCGTCGAGAGGGTCATCGGTGCTGAGGAAGCATCGCCGGAAGTGGAGGCAGAAGACGCAGTGGACTGTGTTGGTGTTGGTGTCGGTGTCTCTGTCTGCGAGGAAGACTTCGGAACTGCGTTGACGGGAATGACAATCGTGATGATGGGGTTTCCAGCAGCGGCCCCGGTAATAGTAGTCGTAATCACGCTGGCCTGGGCAGCCGTTGGAATCTCACTAAAGTCGGGTGGAACTAGGCCGTACAACGTGGTACAGGCGGGGCCAGAACCAGAACCAGAGCCGGAACCAGAGTCAGAGACGTCGAGAACACTAGCGGCGCCACCTTGGCACTGCGTGAACGTGACAGTCCTATAGTCAGAGGGGATCTCGGGAGGCGCCGTCACCACGCTCAGTTCAGAGCTGGTGGTCAAAGACGAAGACAACGACGACAGGATGGCCATCTGCGTCACCACGGGCGACGGCGCCTCGTTAATATCAAGGTATGTTCTTGCAGGGCTGCCGGAGCTGGAGCTGGAGGAAGTGAAATCAGCGAGATCGACAACGGAAAGATCAGTCGGGACGGGGGAATTTGCCTCTCGAGGCGTGATGTTAGCATACGATACCTTGGGGGTCACTATAGAGTGGCCATTGGAAAAAGAAGCCACGGGAACTGACGGGCCAGCCGCAGACGGAGCAGAGAAGTGGACGGGGTAACTTGAGGCAGTGGCGTCAATCTGGTGAACTGTGGGAGTGGACAAGGTGACCAGAGACGTGGCGGTCGGTGTGGAGATGGTGGCAGCAGAAGACGTGGAACAGGAATTGCAGAATGAAGCAGCAGAAGAGGCCTGGTTACGAGAAGCTAGCTCGAAACTCGAACCCCCAGCAAGCATTATGGGTAGGGCATAGACGCCGGTGGAGGCAATCAGCCAGAACGGAGCTGTGACGGGAGAAAACATGGTGAAGGAGGAGGAGAAGAAGAGAAGAAGAAGAGAAGAAGAAGAGAGAAAAAAACGGAAAAAAGGCCAATGGGCTGTGAGATGAGTGAGAATCTAGGAAGTGAGGCTCTGAAGAGAAGAAAAAAAAAGCGGTGATGCGTTCGTCAGACAGTTCAGAAGAAAAAGGCTGCAGTGAAGAGACTTGGTGAGAATTTTGTTATGCTGAGAAAAGAGAGGGGAATGGAAACGTCTGAACAGGCGGGCAAGCCAAGCAGTATTTATAGTTGGAAATACGGAAACTGTTGGTGTACCGATGTGTAGCCGAAGACCTCCACGGTGAGTAATCTCGAGATTTTTTTCTTCACCGCTGAAGGGCAAGACAGTTTCTGTTGGGGGAAAAAGCTGTGTGGGTTTCTGGGCCGGCAAAACTGTGGCTCGGCAGAATGGCTGCAGAATGGGCAGAAAAATAGGAATGCGAGGTGGTTTCCAAAGGGGTGCGTGAGGGGACACCCACTGTGGTGGCAATGGCTTTAGGGGACAACCACACTGGTGACAATATCTTTGATAGGGGACAACCAGATTGAGTCGTGATGATAGCTTCGTAAAAGTCATGGCTATGGCTTCACTAGCGGACAACCACTGAGTCGTGACTATGGCTTTATAGAAGCCTCATTGGCCTCTCACAGCACCCAAATGTCCCTCAAAAAACCACGCACGCAGCAAGCAGTTTTTGCCAAGATGGTTCATGGCCTTGGGCCGGACGAACGCAAAGACAACGCAACGCCTTGATTCGCTGTGGGCGGAGGCCGAGTGACTCTTCTATCCGATGTTGGGCAGGCAAATGGCAGACAAAACAAAGCGGCGGGGCCGCGCATTGTAGGCGGCCTGTTTCTGTTGATACGATGAAAAGTGGCCTGGCTGGAAGCTGATTAGCTGAGGGGAGTTCAACGAGAAAGACTAGCCAGTAGCAAAGACTGTCCAACGAGAAAGACTGGTTAACAGTAAAAACAGGCCAATCACAAGCCTATCATCTACACTGGCCGCAGAACCCAAAGCACGCCATCGCTGCTTGACTCTCTCATCGGCCAGCAACGACAAGAACCTTGAAGATTTTCAGCGTGTCTCGTGATGCAAACACAGTGACTCACACAGAAACCTGCCACTCGTTGCCTGGGCCCAGGTACAAAGCAATACGCGAACTTTACGTGGGCGATGAAGGTATATTTCAGAGTCTCCGATATCGTCGCCTGCAGCGCGTTGGGCGATTGCGTGATGGGAGGCCGGGCCAAAGACGCAACCGGCCATTGTTGGTGAGAGAGTCTGCCATGATGGAATTGGCGGGCATGTTTGTTGTGTGTTTAATCCAAGCTTGCTGTCGTGAACGCTGGCCTGCTATCGCACAAACTGTGATGCCTCAGGAAAAGACCAAGGCCAGCTTGGCTTGGCGTGTACGAGAATTTCTTCTCTGCAAAATTGCACATGCGTGCATCCTCACGGCTAGCTGCAGATTCCTCCCGCTGGCGTGGCCTCTGTACAATTGCTGGAGTCACAGCTGGGCGAGGCCTGATGCTTCCATCACCGGCCGGCGGGTGTTTGCTGTCTCTGGACTTTTGGACTTTTAGCCGTACACTTTTTCCCTTTTGAATATTATACAATGCCCTCCCACAGCACACATGAACAGCGCACAAGATGCAATTTGGCAAAATTCTGTCCTGGGTAGTTGCCTTGTTGCCCTGCACACTGGTTTTCGCGCACACTTGTTTTCGCGACATATTGCCGAGAGGGTTTAGGTTATACAGTAAAAGGGCTAAACCTAATTTGAACAATGAGCTTCAGAGTGGAGCCTGTGATGGGCGGTGTCAAAACCTTGTTTGGTGGGTCTGTGCCTGGGGGGGTGTGTAAGAGGGAGGGTCTAGTGATTTACACCTGCTTTACTGTGAGATCGAGAACAAACCAGATGCTTTTTGCAGCCCTTTCTTTGTCTTTGTGCGCCCTTTGTCTTTTGTGCGTTTAGAATGTATTCTCACAGTAGTAACCCTAAGAAAACAACTGTAGTAGAAAGTCTGTCTTCATCTCAATGATGCATCGCTATGTGAAATCCCTATCACGACGTTTGATCTGATTAGCTGATTAGCCTTATTGAGTATCGTTCAAGGTGGTTGCATTCGGCTCTTTGATGCGAGGCGGGATTCTTTGTTTGTCCATCCTTTGATGATTCTGACGTGACAAGGGGTCAAAGAACCGGCTTTTGCTGGTCTTTGTCTCTGGCGTCGGCCCTCTTTGGGCCTCTTCCAGTGCCTTTGAGCCTCTTTCGCCGCCTTTGAGCCTCTTTCAGCGCCTTTGGCGTCCTTGACAGCTGTGCGTCCCATGCATTGCAGCAACACAAAGACTCTTTGTGCACCGGAACGCAAATCCCGATGCAAAGAAAATAAGCTTAAAAGGTATGTGCATTTGTGATCCGATTCTTTGGTATACAGATGAAACTTGGCGCGCACAAACGCGTGCAAGTAAGTGAAAGAAAACTGACAAAGAGTTGTCATTAGTACGAGATGAAACGACGATGCGCACAAAGAATATATCAGCCACAGTTCTACTGTCTTCTGCTAACTTTCTCGAAAATGAAACACCGTCAATGGCGACAAAGGCTTTGTTGCTCTGAAACAAAGTCTCTGCAATCTTTGTTCGTGGGTCGGTTGTCATAGGATAAAGGCAACAGACATCCTGTGCCAGCCTTTGTTGCCCTGGAACAAAGACGATGCCGAAGTGCCCTACGATGTTGTTGCTCCGTGGCAGCGACAATGGCGAACATCGTCCTCGCCTTTGTGGGCTCAGCAACAAAGACTAAACCAGACTTCGTTGCTGTGGTTGAAGATGGAAACAAAGGCAATGGAAAAGTATAAAGAGTGAGTGGTCACGATGAGTTTTGGAGGTTTGGAGGTTCTCTCTTCATCAGCTTCACTTTGACAGTACAGCATCCATACCATCACATCACTCTACCACACCACCTTTTTACTTTGACTATCTTCTTCCTCTTTCTTGACCACTATCACGATGTGGTCCATCTTTTCTGCCCTCTCTTTTGCTTTGGCATGGGCCTACCAGTCCGTTGATGCCACCAACTGGCCTTTCCTCTTCGTGTTCTGTTTCAAGTTCGTCCGGGCCCTGGTTCACCAGTTCGCCTATACCTTCCTGAGCCGTCCCATTCCCATCCCCGCCAACCCCACATACCGCCCCGCCGACGCCACCATCATTGTCCCAACGGTAGATCCGTTGAACTCAGACTTTGCCGAGTGTGTCCGCACAACCTTGGAGGCTGGCCCTGGTGAGATGATCCTGGTGACTGTCGGCGATGAGTTGCTCAAGTCTCTGAGCAGCACTATGGAAAAGTACCGTGCCCGCTTCCCCGCCACCAAGATCCGCGTCTGTGCCATTGATGTGGCCAACAAGCGCAAGCAAGTCTCCTCCGTTCTCGCCTCCATCTCCACCAAGTTCACGGTCCTGGTCGATGATCATGTCTTCTGGCCCAACCGCAACTTCCTAACCGCCATCATTGCCCCCTTCGAGGACCCCCGGATCGGCGGTGTTGCCACTGTCAAGAAGGTCCGCCGTACTGCGCCTGGCCACTTCAACTTTGCTGCGTTCTGGAACATGCTCGGTGCCATTTACCTGGAACGCCACAACTTCGAAATCCAGTCGACTAACGCCATCGATGGTGGCATCTTTGTCATCTCCGGCCGCACCTGTGTCTACCGCACCCAGATCTTCCAGAACGAGTCCTTCCAGCACAATTTCACCGAGGAGATGTTCTTCTTTGGCAAGTATGGCCCCCTGAACGCCGACGACGACAACTTCATCACTCGTGAGATTGTCAAGGCTGGCTGGAAGATCAAGGTCCAGAACCACCCCGATGCCCAGATTGTGACGACCGTCGGCACCTACCCCAAGTTCCTCTCGCAGTGCCTTCGCTGGGCCCGCACTACCTGGCGCAGCAACCCGGCCTCCATGTTCACCGATGACCGGAGCTGCTGGTGGCGCACTCCTTGGACTACCTGGGCCGTCTTCGTGTACACGCTGTTCAACTTCTCGCTGGCAATTGACTCGATGCTCATGTTCGGTTTCACCCGCA
This sequence comes from Chalaropsis ovoidea, assembly GCA_038407185.1. Lineage (NCBI taxonomy): Eukaryota > Fungi > Ascomycota > Sordariomycetes > Microascales > Ceratocystidaceae > Chalaropsis > Chalaropsis ovoidea. The sequence goes on along the minus strand of JAXHKQ010000223.1, from coordinate 25,752 downwards.
CCACCTGGTATGCTGCCGCTGACTTTTCCACCCGCATGGCAATGCTTGCCGGTCTCGCTGCCTGGATTGCCACCTTCAAGGCCCAGAAGTTGCTCGCCTATTTCATCGACAACCCTCGCGACATCGGCATGTTCCCCTTATACATCCTCTGGGCGTACTACCACTCGTTTATCAAGTTCTACTCGATGTTTACCTTTTTCGACGTGGTGTGGGGCGGCCGTGATCTGTCCAAGATTGGCGGCGACAGCAACAAGAAGGGCAGTGCGACAGCGGGAGCGACAGCGACGTCTGGAACTGGCAATCAGGCGCAGAGAGTGTGGAGAGCGCCCACTGGCGACTCAGCGTTTGGCATGGACAGCGACGACGAAGAGGACTACTGAGTGGTGATGTGTCCTGTTACACTGGCTGACTGCCGGCTGGATACTCATGTGTCTGCTAAGTTGTACGATCTCCCTCCCATCCCCGCCCTTGGCATTTTCATGACTAACATGTATTTCTTTAAATAGGACGTTCTTGTTGTTGATCAACAGACGTTATGGTTTCGTTAATGAACATAGGTTTACTATCCAACCTTCGGTATGCTCCCCTCTATAAGTGACGTTGTAAAATTTGCATGAACTATTTATTAACTCGTGACTGCAAATAGCCGCTAGATGAACATCGCGCGACATTAACGAGACACCAAGCCAAGACTCCGTAGGTGCCTGCTAGAGCCCGACGCCAGTAAATGAGAAGCATGGCGTGCAGCTGCTGCTCCGGACATACCAACATCGATTCGTCTTCCGCCCGTTCCGCCCTTTCCACACTGTTTGATTTCATCTGGTCTTTTTTGCTGTGCCCTGTTTCATCTTTTTCTTGGCCTTGACATTTTGGTTCCTTTCGGATTTTTGGATTTTCAGGATTTTCTCCGGCGGATAGGACCGACACTTTGATGGCTCTGATGTCTCCTTGTAAGTGTTGCCCTTCCCTGCCTGACTGACGTCTGATAGGAATATCTTGCCATGTCCACGAATCAAACATTGGCAGTTGAGGAAACTCTGGTAAGTTGATACAAGTCCCTCCTCTGTTTATGCTGTCTCGGCTGTTCTCTTCTCTTTCCCCCCTTTCAGTCGACATTCACTGGCATAAACGTGGTTGATTTCGCTTCTAGGTTAGACGTCCGATTTCCGATGTGTCACATGGTACCATGGGTGTTTCACGTGCTGGCATTCGCGATGGTTACACACCCATGACATTGCATGGGTTAGAGAGCCGAGCGTGTCTAAATGTTGCCCGATTTGGAATCATACAAGGTCTTGTACGAACAAGAGGACATGATAGTCGAATGTAACAAAGAAATGATTGTCGAAATCTATAGAGGTCTTCAAACGCAAACAATAAAGGTATGTATAAGAAACAAAGACGCAGTCCGAGTCCGGTTCCCGCTAACAGCGCCCACCCCGCTCCGCTGCCTACCATTTATGAGTACCAGTTGTTGGGCGTCCAATTCACGTAGTTGGCATCCATTTTCTGGATATTGCCAACGCCGAGATTCGCCGCGTCGTTCATCAGTTCGTTGCGGAACAGGGAAATGGCCTTGTCCACGCCCTCCTTGCCGTAGATGTTGGCGAACATGATGGGACGGCCCAAGCCCACGGCCTTGACGCCCAGCGCCAGCAGCCGCAATGCGTCCGAGCCGTAGCGCACACCGCCGTCAGCCAGGACCTCGATCTTGTGGAACAGCTTGGGGTCCTTCTTGTAGATCTCAATGGCAATCTCCAGCGCCGACGGCGAGCCGTCCAGGTTGCGGCCGCCGTGGTTCGAGAGGATGATGGCCTTGACGCCGTTGCGCACGGCCGCCTGCGCATCCTCAACGGTCTGGATGCCCTTAAGGATGATGGGCAGCTTGGTCATGTTGCTGAAGCGGTGGTACACGTCCCACGTCAGCGTGATGAAGCGGTTGTTGGCCGAGCCGACGGCAAAGCGCGACGCGCGCTGGCGCGACGGCGAGCCCGGCGCGTCAATGGTCCAGACAATGGCCTTGCCGCCCGTCGCCTCCACGCGGTCAAACAGGATCTGCGTGGCCGTGATGTTGTCCGTGGTGTACAGCTGGTTGAAGATGGGCTGGCTGTCGCCGCGCGCCGCCGCCAGGTCCTCCATGGACTTGGCCGAGAAGCCGGATTGCATGTACAGGATGTTGGCGTCGTTGGCCGCCTGGATCAGATTCAGCTCGGCGTCTGGGTGCGCGTAGTCGGCGCGTGCGCACGGGCTGATGAAGAAGGGCGACGAGAAGTTGTGGCCGAGAATAGTGGTGCTAGCAGAAGCGCGAGTAAGTATCAACGGCACATGGATGGATCTGTGAGAGCGGGTCTGGGAGCGGGTCTGGGAGCTACGTACGGCAAAGTCGACTCGATGCCGGTAATGTCGTTGGCAAGCGTCCTCGGGCGCAAAAGGTAGCGGTTGAAGACCTCCAGGTTGTTGCGGTACGACCACTCGCCGCCAGCGCCGTTGCGGTAGTACGTGTAGTTGCGCGTGGGCAGGTACTTTTCCGCAGCCCACTGGAAGTCGTTCAGGCCGACCATGGCGTCGAGGGGTGGCAGCGTGCCGGCCGACACGTCACCCAGGGCCAGCTGGATGCCGGTGTCGGGCTCTTCAAGGAAGGGCCGGGCAGCAGAGGCCGTGGAGGCCAGGACGACGGCGGAGAGAGCTGTCACGCGCATAGTGAAGAAGGGGCAAGACAAGGTAAGAGAGTATGACAAGATGGTGGCTGATGGTGAGTGAGAGCAGAAAGCTGTTGAGACGTGTACTCCAGAGGGGTGCAGGCTTGGCTCTTTATATAGCTGCTGGCTCGCCTTTGTATCGCTGCTGGCTCGCTCGCCCGGCCTTTCGTCCTTTGGCACACTAATTTTTCACCTGGTTTAGCCAGCGTCTCGTCGACTTTGTACATCCTCGATCCTCTTTGTCTTTCCTTTGCGTCGACTTACACAATTTGCGTCTGCTTTAGGTTTCCTCTTGTGTCACTAGCCTTCCTATTCTGTCTAGCCGGTCCGCTCTAGGTATTGCCCTCTGCATTCATACTGTTTCTCTTTGTCCACGAGTCCTGGCGGTGATGAACCCGAGAGCTCAGCAGAGAGGAGGCTGGAGTCACGCTGCTTACAAACACTCCAAGTCTCAACCAAACCCTCCGAGAACTTGGCATCACGACGCATCAGGCATACACTTTGTGTGCAAAAGGAATGACAAGCTGGGAAGAGGGGCAGGCAGCCAAGAAATGCCGTGGGAGCGTCCTGATTAGGCTTCAAAGCCGCCGCCATGCTAGACCGGGACTAATGCGCTACAGATTTTCGATGTTCCTGTTTACAGTGCTTTTTTCTTTTTTCACAAACTAACTGCGTTCCATCAATCAGAAGCCATCCCTGTGATCCTCGAGTCTTCAAGTCCCATCCTGGAGTCTACCGTGCAGCCGGGTCGCACACTCGGTACATTCGGAAAATCCGGAAAAGGCAGCAGCGGCCCTTAGCTTTGTCTCTCCCGCGCGCCTGCTGATCCTTATTCCTTATTCTGACGGCCCATCCGTCCTTCCTCAGTCCTTGTCGTCCATTTTGGGGGCCTGGAATTCCACCGGGACTTCTCGTGGCAATGCACGGGCAATGCACAAGGCCAGGGCAGGCCAGGGCCGACGGCCCCTGTCACGTCATTGTCAACCGTGGGGGGCAACACAAGGCACCAACACCACAGAAGCACGGGAAAAATAGTGACGGGTTTCGGAATAGCCAAGCTGTTTCTGCAGAAATCAAGGGGGGGGGGCTAGTCACAAGTCGCAGTCAAGTCGCACACGCAACTGTCTGTGTGGGCTTTGAACGCCGGCTGGCTGGCTGCTGGACCGGCCTGTCATCTGAGGACGAGGATGTGCATCTGACGTGACATGACAACTGACAATCCGGGTGCACATGAAGTGAATGTGCATTTCCATGAAGGCTTGCAGATTCACAGAGACATATGGCCATATGCACCGAGACACACCCACGCACACGGATGTTCATCTGATGTCATGCTACTCTCATGTCCTCACCTGTGGGTAGGAGGACAAAAGGACCGAATGTTGTGTCAAGAGCTGCGTGATCACTTACTCAATGCCTGTCCAAGCGAGGCCACCCGATCGATCGTATCGGTATGACGAGACATGGTCTCATTATAGGGTTAAGTACGATTCGTCATTAGGGTACGAGGTGATCCACATGAACCAGCACTTAGGGTCCCTTAGGGTATTATACTACCAAACCCTACCGGCTAAACCCCGGCGGCCAACAGCCCCGCTCTACCTGGCCATGATCTACAATCTTACCCTTATGTCTCTTTCAGCGCCTCACATGCAACATGCCGTCTGCACCATCACGAAATATCTTGCTCACAATCTTCTCATTCTCCCGCAAAGACCGCAAAGACCGCAAAACCCCGCCAATTGCGTTGCGCGCCAGTGGCCTCAGGTCTTTCATAAACCACGTCCACACGCACTCTGTCATGAGCCTCAGCCAAAGTTTGCTGAGCCACCATTGTGTACTAGGCCACTCCGTACATTAAACTTCTTGCTCCGTAACGCCCATCACGAGGATTTCTGATATTTCCCGAAGTTGGGTTGCATTCGCCATTTCCGAGATTGTTGATATTGCATCTCTCCACACGATCCGGTTCACTTCAAGCTGTCTGTCCAGCCACGCCATGTCGTTCCTGCTCAGAGCCTCCCCGGCCCTGGCCGCGCGCGGACCCACAGCTCACCACATCCGCAGCCTGAGCACCTCCGGCGCCTTGCTGCACAGCGCCACGTCCGCCGGCAGCGACGCGCTGGCCTGGCCCGCTACAGCCAACCCGTCGCCGTACGACATCTTCAACCTGCCCGCGGGCAGCGCCTACGACAAGCGGCGCTTCGCGGCGCTCGTCAAGCTCTACCACCCGGACCGCCACCACCACGCCGACACCGCCGACAGCGCTGTCGACAAGCCCACGCGGCTGGACCGCTACCGCCTCGTCGTGCTGGCCAACGAGCTGCTCTCCGATCCAGCCAAGCGCCGCGCCTACGACTCCTACGGGCTGGGATGGGCGCTGCCCGGCGCTGCACCCGCCGCCGCGCCGGCCTCGGCTGATGTGCACGAGGCCTATCGCCAGGCCGACCGCCGCTGGCACTCGAGCATGGGAAACGGCGCGTGGCGCAACGCCACGTGGGAGGACTGGGAGGCGTGGCACGAGCAGCAGGCTGCCGCCGCTGCCGGCGCGGGCACTGGCACTGGCACTGGCGCTGGTGCGGGTACAGCCAAGCAGACGCCGATATACATGTCGAACGGGGCGTTTGCGGCGCTGGTCATAGTGCTGGTCGGCGCGGCGGCGGCGACGCACTACTCGCACATGGAAAGTCAGTCGGCGTCGCTGCTGCACTCGCGGCAGAAGGAGAACCAGCGCATCATGACGATGCTGGCGCGCCGCGAGAAGGCGGCCGCCGAGATGTCGCGCGAGGAGCGGCTGCTTTCGTTTATCGAGTCGGCGGGCTATGAGATGAATCTGAAGAGCGAGGCCAAGTGCGCGCACTAGAGAAGTGGGGGAGGAGGAGGAGAGAGTGTGTGGAGGATATGATGTCATTGTCATCGAATGCGAGATGACCAGCTATTGTTCTGTTTTACTGCTTTTGTTTCAGCTTCTTTTGGGCTATATTTTGCTATTGTTACACTTCATCATGACCTTTAAATATACAGTTCCATACCATTCTACCTCTGCGTTGCACAGCACAACCCGACTCTAAGCAGTCTCCTCGCTCTTGGCGTCCTGCACGCGAGCCGCGCGAAGCTCCGCAAGGACCTGGCGCAGAGCGCTTTCCGCGTTCGCGGGGACCATGTTCTCCAGCGGGCCGTTGCGCAGCATGTCGCCCAGCAGCCACATGACCTTGCCCCTGGGCGGCTCGTCAGTCTTGAGCAGCTCATGGCTGCGCGGCGCGTTGTCGGCAACGGCCGTTTGCGCAAGCTCGCGGTACTGCGCCGCGTTGATCTCGGCGAACCACAGGTTGTGCTCTTCCAGGTACTGCGACAGGCTGAGCTTGCGCTGCGCGCCGCCTGCCGTCGCTGTCGCCGTCGCCGTCGCCCCGGCTTCGGCTTCCAGCCCGTTGAGGTGGATGACAAAGAACACCTCCTTGGCTACGCCCAGGGTGATTTTGCCGTTGTGCAGGTGGTGCAGAAGCTCGGCTAGATGCTCGACGGCCACGAGCCCGGACATGTTGTCGGGGGCCACGGCTGCGGCTGCGGCTGCGGCTTCGGCGGGCGAAGGAAGTGCTTCGAAGCCCTTGTCGGCTTTGACTAGCCGGCCAAACTCGTGCAGAACCCAGTTGCTTGCCAGCAGGCTGAGCTTCTTGTCGATGACGTCAGGGGCCACGGCGGCGGGGTCGGATTTAGCCTGCAGGGCGTGGAGAGCATAGACCACGCTGTAAAAGTACTCTAGTCTGTCTTCGCTGGCGGAGGCGGTCAGGGCGATGGCGTCCTTCAGCTTCAGGCCAAACTTGGACACGAGCATGTCAACCTCGACGTCGGGCGTGGCCTCAATGGAGCGGCGCAGCTCCTGGACCAGGCCCGGGCCAATGACCAGCGGAGGCAGGTCCGGGTCCGGCATGTATCGGTAGTCAACCTCGCCCTCTTTGCCGCGCAGGCGGCGGGTCTCTTTGGAGCCCAGGGTCCAGCCCCGCGTCTCGCTAGCAATGGTGGCGCCAGCGTCCAGCTCGCGGATCTGGCGGTCGCGCTCGGCAATGATGGCGTCTTCAATGGCCTTGATGGTGCTCAGGTTCTTGATCTCGGTGCGCGTGCCGAGCGGGGTGTTGGGCGGGCCGGTTGTGCGGCGCACGGAGACGTTGACGTCGGCGCGCAGGCCGCCAGCCTCCATGCCGGCAACACACACGTCGAATGCCCGCAGCAGGGCCTGCACCTTTTGCACAAAGACGGCGGCGGTGCGCGGGTGGTGCAGGTCCGGCTCGGAGATGATTTCGATCAGCGGCGTGCCGGAGCGGTTGAAGTCGATCCAGTGCACGTCGCCCGGCTGCGACAGCGTCTTAGCCGTGTCCTGCTCCAGCTGGACCTGCTTGATGCGCACGGTGGTGCTCGCGCCGTCCTCGGCGGCGATGCCGTCGCGCGCCCGCAGCGTGAGGCGGCCCGAGTGGGCAAACGGCTCGTAGTACTGGGTGATCTGGTAGCCGGCCGGCTGGTCCCACCAGAAGTAGTGCTTGCGGTCGAAGCGGCTGACGGCGTTGATGTCGCAGCCCAGGGCAAGTGCGGCGCGGACGGCCGGGACGAGCACGGGCGGCTGGAAGACGGGCTGGCTGCCGGGCACGGCGAGGTCAAAGAGCGCGGCGTGCTGGTTGACGCTGCTGTGCCTGGCCGGCTGTGCGGCGACGGAGGCGGCCGAGAACAGCTTTGTGGGGGCGTTGAGCTGTGCGTGGATCTCGATGCCCACGGTCAGCTCCCAGCCGGCGACGGTCTGGTTGCTGGACTTGGACTTGGGCCTGGCCGTGGCATCGTTCAGCTTCTGGCGCTTGGCTTCGTCCTTTAGGCGTTTGCGTAGCGGGACGGCGGCGGTGGTGGTATTGGATGCGGCAGCGGTGGCTGGCCGGTCGGGACTCGGCGACGCTTCTGTATGGAGGCATGATCGGAGGAGGGGTGTGGCGGGAGCTGTGGCGCTGGCGGTGGCGGAGGCAGCAAGTGTGGCGGCAGCTGCTAGTGACGGCGGAATTCGTCGTGATGGCCGGCCGTATGCAGCATGTCGCGTCAAGGGTCCCAGGGACACCCGGTGGATGTGCATTTTCCGGACAAAGCAAAGCCAAAAGGTTCGCGTGAGTCGAGAGCCGTCGCTGTGTCGTCGATGGTGGCCTGCAGCTTAACCCTGAAGTCTGCTTCTGTGGTGGGGCTGTCAGGGTACATGGATGCATGGATGTGATTGGTGGGCTGTAGATGCGGATGTGATTGGTGGAAGCTCACGGTTGCGGTGTTTTGTGGGGCCTAGGTCAGAGCTTACAGGTGTATAGTGGAAGCAAAGGACAGCCAGCCACAGACAAAGCAGAGGTATTATACAAGAGACTACCACGAAAGAGTCTAAAGAGTCTCGATAGAAACACGCTGAGCTGCCCCCAAGTCCCCCGGCTCTCATGACTCCCGCGCCGCCCCTGCACCGCCCCTTGTAGGCCTGTCCGCCCAAAACGCCACACCACCCACACGGCGCCGCCACAGCCAGCTAGCACAGCGCCACACGGCTGTCAGAAAGCCCCACCAACAAGGCCCCCATTTTGGAGCAAAAGAGCAAAAGTCTTACAAGGCTCGGACTTTAGGGTTGCCTTATCAACATTGATCGCCTTTGCTTTTTTGCCTTGCCACTTTTCCCTCAGTCTTCTTTTTCTCTTCACCCTCACCACACAATCACACAATCACACAGTCACACAACTCCACAACAACCACCACCACCACAGCCTCCATCCAATCCGCCTCATCAGCCATCAATCGGCCCCCCACGCTTTCCTTGCCGGCTCGCTCGACTCCCGCTCCACCCGGCCGCACCACATACATTCGCATTGATTGATTCGCCTTGGCTGTCCATCGCCATCACCGCCAACAGCCGCTTGTAGCTCACCCACAGCTCACAGCCCACAGCCACAGCCACAGCCCGCAGCTCTACACCCGCCCAACGCCGGGCCGCTTCTTTATATTGCTGCGTCCCTTCCCCGGCCTCCTCCGCCTTCACGCTACCCCTGCCGTCTGTCCTGCGGCCAGCAACCACATAATATCAGCCAAAGACGACGACCACCACACCCGCGACGAAGACAACCCATCAACGCTTCTCCGTTGTCTCTTTATCCACTCCCGCACGTTTACTCTCGTTGACTGTACAACTGTGTTGCTTGCACCTCCACCGCTAGCTGTACACCACCCCTCTTCGGCCCCTCCCCCCCCTTTCCATCTCCTACGGAACTTTTCTTTGTTCTCCCCCTCCCTCTCCCCCCCTCCCCTCTTCTCATCACATCAGATCATTCCAATGGCGGACGCAATCACCGACAAGTTGAAGGCGACAAGCATCAGGTAAACCTCCTCCAATCTCTCCGTTTTTTGGCCCACTCTTAACCTGGTATGATATGATAGCGAGGGTGACGAATGGAAGAAGTCGCTGAACATCCCCGCCAAGGACAACCGGACACAAACAGAGGTATGTAGAGAGCCCCCCGCTTATTATTGCGAGACGGAGTCATGCCGAGACAGCCATGCCGAGACAGCCACTCCCAGGCAGAGCCGCCTGCCCTGCTGTCTGGCAGCCTCTCGTCCATCGTTCTCCCCACCATGAAACCAATCTCCTAACAATCCCCCTTCTCTAGGATGTCACCAACACCAAGGGTCTCGAGTTCGAGGACTTCCACCTCAAGCGCGACCTTCTCATGGGCATCTTCGAAGCCGGCTTTGAAAAGCCCTCGCCCATTCAGGAAGAAGCCATCCCCGTTGCCCTGACCGGCCGTGATGTGCTGGCCAGAGCCAAGAACGGCACCGGCAAGACCGCCGCCTTTGTCATCCCCGCCCTCGAAAAGATAAATCCCAAGGTTTCCAAGATCCAGTGCCTCATCCTCGTACCAACCAGAGAACTCGCCATGCAGACCTCGCAAGTGTGCAAGACTCTAGGCAAGCACCTCGGCATCAATGTCATGGTCACCACCGGTGGAACCGGCCTGCGTGATGACATTGTTCGTCTGCAAGATCCCGTACACGTCGTGGTGGGAACCCCCGGCCGTATTCTCGACCTGGCTGGCAAGAACGTGGCCAACCTGAGCGAGTGCCCCATGTTCATCATGGACGAGGCCGACAAGCTCCTCTCGGCCGAATTCACGCCCGTCATTGAGCAGCTGTTGCAACACCACCCGAAGGACCGCCAGGTCATGCTGTTTTCCGCCACCTTCCCCGTCGAGGTCAAGGGCTTCTCCGACAAGAACATGAGCAACCCGCACGAGATCAACCTCATGGACGAGCTGACCCTGCGCGGTATCACCCAGTACTACGCCTACGTCGACGAAAAGGACAAGGTGCACTGCCTCAACACTCTGTTTTCCAGGCTCAAGATCAACCAGTCCATCATCTTTTGCAACTCAACCAACCGTGTCGAGCTGCTAGCCAAGAAGATTACCGAGCTGGGCTACTCGTGCTTCTACAGCCACGCCAAGATGGCCCAGACGGCCCGTAACCGCGTGTTCCACGATTTCCGCAAGGGCGTCTGCCGCAACCTGGTGTGCTCGGATCTCTTGACCCGTGGTATCGATATCCAGGCCGTCAACGTGGTCATCAACTTTGACTTTCCCAAAAACGCCGAGACCTACCTGCACAGAATCGGTCGTTCGGGCCGTTACGGACATCTGGGTCTGGCCATTAACCTAATCAACTGGGAAGACAGATTCAACCTGTACAACATTGAACGCGAGCTGGGCACCGAGATTGCCGCCATTCCGTCCGTCATTGACAAGAGTCTCTACGTCTACGACAACCCTGAGAGCATTCCCCGACCCATAAACACGGCCCAGCCTCCCCCGGCCCGGTCCAGCCACCCGCAGCAACAGCAGCAACAGCAGCAGAACCAGCAGATGCAGCATCAGCAGCACCAACAGCAGCAGATGCACCAGCAGATGCAGCAACAGATGCATCAGCAGATGCAGCAACAGATGCAGGTCCAGCCTGCCGGGCCCCCTCAGAACGTCACGTGGCAGGGCCAGAGCGGCTTTGCCCAGAACATGGCCAACCAGGGCCAGTACCAGGGCCAGCGCAGCAACGGCAGCGGAAACGGCAACGGCAATGGTAGTGCCAACGCCAACGCCAACGCCAACGCCAACGGCAACAACAGCCACTGGCGCCAGCAGAACGGCCGCGGCCGTGGCGGCTACGGCCGGGGACAGAGCCGCGGTGGCACCGGCAGTCGTGGCGGTCGGCAGCAAAACTAAGAGGCTTGTCGAGCTTGAAAATCAAACCACCAATTTTGCGTTGCGTTTTTGCTCTCGATCTTATTTCTATCTACTGTCGGCCTTTTTTTCTCTTGTTCTGTTCCCTGGATTGCTTTCTTTTTCTTTTTCTTCTTCTTCTTCTTTCTCTCCTTGTTCCATTCGGCATCGGATACCCCGGATCCGCACTTGTTTCCTCTGCCACGTTGCCTTCTTCCCCCCCAGTCAAGCGGTCACGGCAGAAGCTTCCACCAAGAACTGCCGTCCACGCCACAATACTCTCGCCTACTTGTTTTTTCTTCTTTGTTTGTAACGGCGAACAAACTCGGTCATCTTGCACATCTTTGTAACATCACTTTTTTCTTCTTCTTCACCAATCATCGTCCCTTTTCTTCCCTTCCTCCTCCACGCCCTGTATACCGCTGCGTGTATGCAGCCAACTAAGGACATGATCCTCACGAGCGCGTGCGCACTGGGGACGGACTGACTGCATATATACTTTGGTTCTGGACTATTCTTCGTGGGCATCGTCGTGCCAGCTGTGTCGCTATCTTTGCTTCTTTGTGTTCTTGTGCCGGCCTGGCCGGCAGCCAGTTTTTGGAGGCACCTTGTTTCGGCGTTGATTCGGGACCGGGACCCGGGCGGTTTGTCGTATCAAATGTTTGGAGTTTTTTCTGTTTCCTTCTCTTTTCGTTTTGTTTCCTTGATCGTCTCTGCTGTTCTTTGCGGAGACTCCTTTTGGCGTTCTGGTTTCATTATCGTCCACCTTGATCTTTTATTCTTTTTCCCTTCGTCCTGCTCATTATTTCTTTTCGCCCCCTTCTGCCGCGCCCCGGAATGGAATAAACAACCATATTCCTACCCCGACGACAACCAGCTTTGGCCTGCTCGGACTTGCATGATGCCTGTTGCTCTCTTCAACTACTGTCTCGGCCCCCGCACAACAAACACCCGACGCAGCAGACGATGGCTCTTTACTTCCTCCTCACCTCAACGCCCCCTCGGCGGCTCACACGTCACGGCCTCTTTATTGTCTTTCCTTTATTGTCTTTTCTTTTTGCATCACCCCGACTTGTCCAGGTGGAAAGACGCCTTCCATGAGGCTCTCTTTTCTTTCCTGGACGCCCCGTTTTCACCATTCACAATACGATACACGTCGAAGGCATTCTTCTTCCACGTGCGCAAAAGCTTTACGAATCATGAGACTTTTGGGAGGCGCAAGGGCTTTGGCTGGGTACACACTATTTCTTTTGCCTCGGAATGAGACGGCAAGACAGACACAGACGCAAGGTGCAGCGGGGAGGGCCTTGCTTGGCCTCTTCTACTCTATTCTTTTATTCTGCCGACTTGCTGTTTTGGCCCTCTGTTTCTCCATTCCTCTGTCTTCGTTCTCCCTCTTGAGCGTCAGCATTGTTTCCACTGTTCCTTGTTTCTTTTTTTCTTTCTTTCTTGTTTTCTCAAAAACACAGGGCACGGTATTGCTCCTTGCACCTTTTTGACGAAGCCGGGCGGGAGAGGAGCGAGCCTCCTTGAACGGGCGTGGGAGCAGTTCTTTTTGGTGTTCTCTCTCTCTCTCTCTCTCTCTATCGTTCTCTCATTCCTCTCATACATACACATCCATACATACATCCACATGTGTGTCCCACGCACACCAACAAAAATCTACGAAACTCCAATTCTTTTTTTTTCTTTTTTTTTTACATACCTTTTCTTTTTTTTTCGCGGAGGACTATACGACCCGGGGGCTTGTTCTACGACGAAAAGCCCGGCCGACCCTTTTTCTTCTCCTCTTCTTTGTTTCCTCGAGGCTGCGCAGGCTGCAACACTTTTTAACATCACCAAAAAAAAACAAAACTTACTTGATGATAGACAGCCGGGAGACTCTGGGATGAGGGGGGAGGGGATACGTGATGAATATATTTGGCGGGCTGCCTATGTTTTCCTTTGCTTTGGGGCTTGAACAGGATAAATGGACTGTCTTGTGTATGTGTGTGTAGTACGTGTGTGTGTATATCGCATATTGACAAAGACAAAAGACAAAGACAAATTAAGCAAGAGACATCAAAAAACCAAGTCTTGAGGTTACACAAAGAAAAAAGACAGACCAACACAAGACAACAAATGTGCAGATAGCAGTGCTTTCTCCCATCCAATTACCAGGCAAGATGGCCGAGCGGTCTAAGGCGCTGTGTTCAGGTTCCTCTCTTCTGAAAGACCTTCGCAGTGGAGCAATCCGCGCGAGTTCGAATCTCGTTCTTGTCACCATTTATTTTTATTTTGTTTTTGTTTTTGCGTCGGAGAACAAGCCAGTTTCTTTTTTTGTTTTTGCTACATCTTGTTCTCCAAGACTGTATGCTGCTGTGTCGGCCCAGACGTATGAGTCGTATTTACGGGGTTTCATGCTCTCGGGTTACACAAGATGTACTTACGGTTACACAAAAGCTCAAGCCACTCTGAAGGATTCGTGTTACACACACTCTAAAGCATATATCAACAACAGTGACATGGCTTTCACTAGCCACCCACTGTTGCCTCTGCCTCTGCTTCTTGAGCCTCGCGGGCCATTCGCCACTGCGGCGCCACCCGGATAGACACCCAGAGCAGTGGAAAGGTCAGGCAGCAGAGGCTGGCGAGCAGCAGGTAGCTCCACTGGTAGGAGAGTGGCGAGGAGGTCATCTTGTCGATGCACGCGACAAACGCAGCGGCGAGACTGCAGCGGACCAGGTTTATCTGCGGCGTGCAGGTGGTTAGAACATGCAGAGGCTTGTGTGGCGGGCTTGGGTACAGGGAGGAAAAGGGGGCTCGTACACAGGCTGTGGCGGCGGAGCTGCGGGTGTGCAGGATGTCGATCATCAGAGTCGTGATGTTGTTGAGGACGGAGACCATGCCGTATCCGACTGGGGGGTGAGGGTGGGTGGTTAGTGGGGTAGTACACGGCGAGCCACGAGGACAGGGGGACAAGGGCTTACTAAAAAACGACACGACGCCCAGAGCCGCCTTGGGCGCCTTGTACTCGAGGCAGAAACCCCAGCTGGCGATGGCGACGACGAAGCCGCAGACGTAGACGGGTGTGAAGCGCAGGCGTGCGCGCTCTTTCGGGAGCGGTGTGCCGCGCGGCGTCTGCGCCTGCACGCGCGCGTAGTCCCAGTCCTGGATGCGGCCGGTGACGAAGGACGAGGAGAGCGTCGCGGTCACAGTGTACCATGTGGCGTAGACGATGCCGGCGGACAGCAGCATGATGCACACGTCGGGGTACAGGAAGATGGTGAACGGGTTGGTGTACGGCGTGTGCGCGGCCTTGGCTGAGGCGGCGTCGGTGCCGAGGCGGCCGCGGCCAATTATAGGGACCAGCGCGCGGTAGGGCGCGGGCAGGGCGGTGGAGCCGTTGCCGGCGATGTTGCGGGCGGTTTCGGGGTAAAATCTGGAGGTGGCGAGGACGAGTTAGCGTCGAAAAGGGGAGGGATAGTTATGCTTTGTTTCTGTTTTCTTTTGGTGGGATGGAAGGTGGACTTACAAGGCAATGAGCAGAATGCAGAGGGATCCGGATATCACCAGGAACCAAAACACGGAGCGCCAGCCGAGGTTCTGCGACAGCACGCCGCCAATGGCTGGGGCCAGAGCAGGGGCAAGCTAGCACGCAAACAAAGTTAGCAGGTAGGGAGCTCTTGGAAAAGAGGGCAGAGGGCTAGGGGGCAAACACACCATGGGGCCGATGTTGCTGATGCCGTAGAAGCCGCCGCGTTCTTCGGGCGTGGCAATGTCCCCAATGACGCCAGCGCTGAGAGCAACGGTGCTCGCGCATCCGGCAGCTTGCATGTAGCGCAGCAGCAACAGCAGCCAGAAGGCGTCGGTGGGGCAGAGGGCGAGCCCGATGCAGGCGCCGACGAGCACGGAGAGGCAGGAGAGGAATATGGGGCGGCGGCCGTAGCGGTCAGAGAGGGGGCCCCAGAACATGGGGGCTGGTTTTTTTTTCGCAGAGCGAGACGAAGTTAGGGGCGCTGCGCTGTATTTTGTTTTGCAGAGATGAAAGTTGGGGCAGAGGGGTGGGCAGAGGGGTCAGGACTTACCGCAGCCCTGGAACACGAGATATGTAGTCACAGTGAGGTTCATCTCGCCGATGGACTTGTGGAACACGGTGGCCATGCTGGGGATCGCCGGCAGGTAAATGTTTGCTGGGAACGGACTGCAGGAGAAGAGATAAGAGCACTGTTAGCCTTGGCTACCGTGAAGGTTGGACGGGACGGGACGGGACGGGACAGAGACCGAGAGAGAGGAAGAGCAAGTGGCCATGTACCCCTGTGCAAGCCCGCTATCATAATAATGGCTGTTAACACCCATTTCTCTCCCCGCGTGAAGACGCTGTAGACGGGAGGGTCCACGGCAGCTGAAGTGACATGAGAATGCTGAAGCTGCTTCTCACAGTCGGACGTCGGAGTGGGATCCGGAGTTCGCGCCGGCAGGCGGAGATGGGGACGGGGACGGGGACGGGGACGGGGACGGGGAAAGCTCGGGGTTTGTAGCAGAGCAGCAGACATATCTGGGATAGAAGCAGCGGGGTCAAGTCTACGACAGAGGCTCCTTTATAGCAAGAAGCTCTTCTACAGTGCAGTGGGTGTCTTTTATCAACTATTGTATGGAAGCCCAAGGCGGCTTTGGATGTGTGTTTCCACACTTTGTGTGTTTCCAGGCTTTGGATGTGTCTTCCCAGGCTTTGGATGTGTCTTCCCAGGCCTGTAAGACAGGCGATTTAAGCTCAGCCCACAGCGAGGAAAGTCCATCCTTTTATAGCTGACGGCGGGCCTATCTATCCATTTATTAATGGACAATGACGTAATGCTGATTACGTAAGTACACTGATGGCTAAGCAGCCGCTTACTAAGGAGAGTCTGTACTACTGGCCGCACACGGATAAACCTCGGCTATACTGCGTTTCTTACACGTCCAAAGAGGCAACTTGCAACCTGCAACGGGTAACCACCAGTTGTCCGGCCGCATTTTAGTGACGCAATTGCCTCTTCTGGCCGCACTATCACCAATATAAACAGAGGGCTAAGGGTTTTCATAGGGCCAGCCCCACAGATTTATTTTTTTGTTTTGTGTGCTGCTTTTCCCTCTTTCTCTTTCTCTTTCTCTTTCTCTTCTTCTTCGTCCTACCCTTCGTCCCCCCCTCAAAATGGACACCCTCAACTCTATCCGCAACCTCGCTATTGAATATCTCCAATCGACAAAGCAGCTGCCTCTCCTGTCCCTCCTCCAAGATCTCAACTCTTGGCTTCGGACTCGGATCACTAACTCACGTGGCTCAATTGTGCCCTTTGACCACTTTGAAAAAAGAAAGGAGCTCATCGAGAGGCTTGAAAGCTCTCTGTTGCCGGATGATTTTAATATCGTAGCTAGAACCCCGAGTGTCTTTGCATATCTGTTGACAGCAGACATCCATCTTGTCGAGACGTTTTGCCAATCGCTTCTAGATGCAAATGACTCTAGTGATATCCGTGCCTTGGCTAGTTCAAAGCAGAACGCTATTCGCACACTCCGATGTCTTTGTAAGTTACTGGTGCTTGGATTTTTAATAACATCTGAGAATACTAACTTTACATTAGGGCAGGGCCAAGGGCCGGTATCCAAGTCGGACAACGGTTTGGCTGAGAAAAGGAACCGGGGCCAACTTGGTAAAAAACGGGTATGCAACTACGTTTCCTTTTTTTCCTTTCTTCCCAGCTAACACCAAGTTTAGGTTTTTGAGCGAGATGGAGAGGTCTGTATCTTGACCGGCTTCCATTTTCCTGACGTATGTTATATCTCCCCCTTTGCTCTCGCCGGTGCCAAGTTGGAGAGTTTTTACTCCCATTTAAGGATCTTCAGTCCTGATATTTGCAACGAAGCTAAGGCAACACTTGGTAGCAATACCAATGGGGACAGTCCCCAAAATATGCTCTGCTTAACACCAACATTACATGATTGGTGGGGCAGGGCACTATTTGCTCTTGAGCCATTGGGAGGAGAGAAACTCGACGCACTGGGCAGGTTTGTGACAGTTCGTTTTTGGTGGATGCCCAAGGCAAATATTGCCAGCTCATCACAGATAACTCAGTCCGTTTTCCCTGCCAGGTCCGACTTTTGTCGGTCTAGTGGCCGGGCTATCTACAGTGGTGACGAGTTTAAGTTGCGTGAGTGTCTTGGCATTGACATGCCTAGCGTTTCCATTCTTCGGCTTCAGTGGTTGATGCAGCTCATGAGTGCATTGAGCGCAGCTTCTGAGCCCCGAGAGCTGGATGATGAAGATGACGAGGAGGTGGATGAAGTCGCAGAATTTTGTGGCAATCTTGCCTTGGATACTTAGAGCAGATCCAAGAGCAACAGCAGCCACACAGTTGTCACAGTTGCTTCGCCTACTCTCCTTGCGGGTGACACCACGACTATGCCTTCACACGGCACTCTCCCTTCGCAACAGACAGTCATTCCATCAGCATAGGCAGACAGGCATATGGCCTTTATGACGGTGGGGCTCTCACTATGTAAAGCATGATTAGAAGAATATATTTATTGCGAGTCCGGCCTTTTCATTACTGTGTTCTGCTATGTTTTCCGTGAACTGTGGCATGTTTGCAGCTGTGTCTTGTGCAGTTGCTTAGTCATGCCTGGTTTGTAAGAGGCGGACTATCTGCCCGTTTCAAAGCCGAAGCCTCGGGGGCTATTTCTTGTCTCTTTTTCTCTTTGTTCCTTTGGCCCTGTTTTCTGCCAAAGAAATGAGGCTCCAAACAGCTGGCACCATCAACAAAAAACAACACACCACAAACAAGGCGAGAACGGGCACATTAATAGGTCCAGGCAATGAGGAAGAAAGAGGGGACGCTAATACTGCTGGGTTAAATCTCGGCCAGCACACAGTGCAGAAGCTGAGGAGGTGAGGAGGAGAGAAAGAGGCGAGAGAAGACAAGAGGCGGAAAGGAAAACAGCACAGGACACTATATTCTTGCCCCGTTCTGACCTGGTCGATCATCAGAACATGCGGCGGTGAGTTGGCCGATGACGACGTTGAGGCCAGACCCTGACCCTAACCGGCTTACATGACCCTAAGCCCTCGACCCTAGCGCTCTCGTCATCTCGGCCCACTTACTTCTTGCTTGGCTATTCCAGCGGAGCGGGTGGGGCCTTCCTCCCAACGCTTGGCTGTGTAGGATGCATATGCACCGGCCGGTCGGGGCGGTGTTGCTGGATGAAGGCCCCTCCTGGTTTTTTTTTTTTTCCTTTTTTTTTTTTCCTTTTTTCCTTTTTTTGTCTCCCTCTTTCTGCCGCTGCTGTCTTTGCCTCTACTGCCAGCGAGTCGGCAGCTGACCTGCACTGTCAACCTGGAGGCCTTGGGATGATGCCGCATGCCCATGGCATGGTGATGTGTATTGCTATGGCCACATCGCTCCGGCCCCGGGGTGCTTCTGCCATACTCCTTTTTCTTCGCCTCTGTCCATGTCTAGCCCATACCCATATCCCTGCCCCATCCTGCATGCAAACGAGAGCACACATCATCAAGTCTACTGGAATTATGGCATGGCATAGGGCAGATTTGCAGTAGGTGATCCTGAGCACATGTTTCTGTTTTATCGTGGGCTTTTGTTTGGCTTTCCCCTTCTCCTTCTCCTTCTCCTTCTTTTTCTTCTTTTTCTTCTCCTTCTTCTCCTTCTTCTCCCTCTCTTCTCCCTCTCTTCTCCCGCCCCCTCTTGAAAAGGCCCCTCGCTCACTTGGTCCTCGTCGCCCTCCTCCATCTTCTCGCCCATCACCAACTTTTGCTTCTCCTTTGCTGCCCGCCCTGTGCTTCCCTAGCCTTGATCCTTGCACACACAGAGTCTAATCCTCCTTGGTGCAATTTTGACTTACACTCCAACATCTCATATCCCGGTCTCTATTCTCCGTTTGTGTGTGCGTGTGTCTCGCTTTTGCCTCCCGTTCTTTGGGCCAAAGTCACTTTGTGACACCTAGAGCCCACCCGCCAATATCCAATGCTCAACGCCACCTCTTCCATCGCCGCCACCAAACACCGCCATCAAGAGTCTGTCAACTCTTGTGTGTCTGCTGCCGACACCGTGCTGCACTCGTCCGACTCGGACGATGAGGCGCCGCCTCCGCCTTCGTCATCTGGGCGAGGAGCCGGCGCCCGGAAGGGAAGAGCCGCTACCGCTGCTTCCACCACTACTACCAAGAAGAAGAGGGTGCGAAAGTTCACCGATCAGGAGCGGCTGCATCACCGGACCTTTGAAAAGTCACGCCGTGAGTCGTTTAAATTCAATCTCGGGGTGAGTTTGACTGTATTAAATAAGCACGTGAATCTCGGGGGCAACTGCTGGCAACTACTGTGTTCACTTTCTGGCAACTGCTGTGTTCACTTTCTGGGAACGGCTCCATTTCCTGCCATCGTACCTTCCCCGTCTTTCACCCCCCCCAACCGGCAGTTGCCCCTTTTTTGAGATCCCCCCCCCCCCACCTCCCTCCTGCCCTCCTTGCAACGTCTCGAGTCCTTGTGTAACCCTCCGCCGCTAACCTCCATTCTCAGATGCTCGCTTCGCTCCTCCCCAAAGTCGCCTTCACCGAAACAAAACGCCTCTCCAAACACGTCGTGACAACCGAGAGCTCACGCCAACATCGAATAGCCAACGCGCGCTGCCGTCAGGCACTAACAAGTGCCCGCGCCCTGCTCGCTGAGCGCGACGACATTCTCATCCAGCTAAACTGCTATCTCGCCAACGACGGCAAGCCGATGCGCGAGCCCCGCATCAACGCCGGCCACTTCTCGCTGCTGTACGAGTTCGAGAGCGACGCGGCCGCCATCAAAAACGCCGCCTTTGCCATGGGCCGCCAGCTCAACGCCATCGGCGAGCCCAAGTTCCACGACGACGAGGCCGACTACCTGCCCACGGCGGCCGAGCTGGCCGAGCTACAAAACGCGCGCTGCAAGCCCGCCTCGGCCCCGGCCCCGGCCTCGGAGCCGTTTGGCGTGGCGCCGCCGGGCTTGGACGCCGTCAGCGTCGTCGGCCCCGACGAGCCGACCCTGGCCTGCTCGTCGCCGGTGTCTGCTGCTGCTGCCGCGCCGCCGCCGCCGCTGATGCGCTCGATGCCGGCGCCGCCAGGGCCTGCGTCGGCGCATGCACACACGCAGCACCCGCAGCCGCACCCACAGCCGAGATACCAGTATACAAACTTTGCGGCGCACCAGCCGCACCAGCCGCACCAGCCGCACCAGTCGCACCACGACGCAGCGCTGGACCGTGAGCTGGTGTCGCCGCTGCAGTCGGATGGGCTGGCTTTCCTCAACATGTTCCCGCCGCAGACGATTCAGACCGCGGCATCGGAGCATTCGGCCTGGTCGAATATATCCAGTCCGCCGCTGGCGAGTGGCTTTTATGTGCCTTCAATGGGGCATCCGCCACCGCCGCCGCCGCAGCAGCAGCAGCAGCAACAGCATCAACACCAACACCACCATCAACACCATCAGCATCAGCATCAGCATAGCGACGGTCTGTCCCAGTTACCAACGGCCGCTGTATATCACAACTCGGAAGGCCATAGCGGACAGTATGCTACGAATATCCACCCACGACAGCAACCACCCCAGCACTCCGGCCATCCGCCGCCGGGAGGGTCTAGCTGGAACAGCTACTGATAGCATAGCAGGAGGGAATAGCTCTAGTGGCGAGACAGCGGGCGTATAGTTCCAACTATGGTTTGGCAACATCTAATTGTATAAATGATGGTAATCGGTTTTATCTCTTGGCTATTTATGCTCTCCAGACACTTTATAATCCATACTGTATTCCAATCTACAACGAACGCTCCGTGACTTCCTACATCGTAGCCAACACCTGTTCAACCACAGCCCTGCTGCGCTCCTCCGCCTCGTTGAAGAACTCCAGCGCATAGACCAGCCTCTTCTTCGCCTCCCCATCCCTCTCCAACGCCTCGTCAAGCGCCCTGCCGCCATCCGCCAAATAATCCACCTTCAGACTCACACTCACCGGCCGCCCGTCCCGCCCGTCGCGCAGCGGATCGCGGTCCAGCAGCCCCTTCAGGCGCAGCGGCAGCGCATCGGCCGACTGCACCGCATACGGATGCGCCGACTTAGCGCGGACCGCCCTCGCCGCCGCCGCCAAGGACCGCCCGGCGGGCGTGGCGGCCAGCTCGACCAGCAGCGGCATCGCGACCGTGATGCCGTGGCACCCCAGCTCGGCCGCCGCCATGCACTCGGCGACCGACAGCAGACTGGCCAGCTTGACGCGCGGCTGGGCAGCGCCTGACGCGATGTGCAGCGCGCGGTACACGTGCAGCATCCGCGCGACGCGCGGCGCCATCGGGTGGTCGGCCGCCGGGTCGCGCGAGGCCGGCCAGACGGCGCGGTCGACGTGGGCTTTGATTTCTGCCGGCGCCGTCCGTTAGCACATGGCTGATTCCGTTGGTCCGTCCTGCTGCCTACTCTCCCCTGCCCCGGCGCTGTAAACCCCGCTACTCACCGTTCAGGTACGGGCTGACATAGTAGCACCGCGCCTGGCTCGCGGCAACCGCCTGCTCGACGCTCAGCAGCACAGTGCCCAGCGTCACAATCCCCTCGTCGTGCAGCGCGCGCGCCGCAACCATGGCCGGCCCCGTGATGGGGATCTTGATGGCGTAGCGCGCGCGGCCGACGCCGGCGCGCGCGAACTCGCCGGCAATCAGCCGCGCGTACCGCAGCGTCGCTGCCGTGTCGTATGCGTCCGCCGGCCGCGTCTGCAGCAGCACGCGCCCGCGCAGGAAGCACAGGTTGTTTTTGCACAGCGTCGCGGCCTACGGCTGTTAGCTGCGTGTGGAGTAGGCCGGTGGGCCGGGGTGGGGCCGTGGGGCCGTGGGGCCGTGGGGCCGGGCAGCTCGGCGTCACGCCTCAATACTCAATACGTACCACGCGCGTGTACACGGCCAGCCAGTCACTGCTTCCCAGCTCGCGGGCAGCCTGCACAATCAGCTCCCTGTTCTCAGGCCGGCCAATGTGCGCATCGACTATGAACTGGTTGCTGGTCATGTCGTGGAAGATCTGGTCGTTGGCGCGGATGAAGTCGGGGTCCATCCAGTCGACGTCGACGTCGACTTGAGCTGAGTCAGCACGGACTCGGCGCGGAAGCAGCGGAAGAAGCGGAAGCAGCGGAAAGAGCGGATCGGCGGGGCCGGTGGAAACGGAAGGGGCGGCCCGTGGAGATCGTAGTTACCTTGTTCCTCCAACACCTGGAGCAGGGTTTTGTCGGCAGCGGCCATGGCGACGACGGAAGATTCAGACGACGTGTAGAGGCACAAAATATAGAAGCTAAAGAGAAAAGTGCCGTTGGGGAGAACCGAGATTGGGCTTTGTACTGTGTTGGGCCGCCTCCAGTTTCCTCCCCCAACACAAGCTGCCTTGCCTTTTATATGCGTCTCCCCACGTCTGACATCTCCGCTCTCCGGCGGTCGCACAACGGATGATCACTTGCTGCAATTACCCCTAATCAGGCTATTCACCAAAAGTCCGGAGCTTTGGAGAAGTTGGGGAAACATTCGTTCGTGGACTGTCTAGCCCTAGGGACTGCGGTGTAACCCTAGAGCACAAATTGGGTGAGAAGCTTTAGGCCGGAGTGTTGATTTGACATGACAAGTCTTGAGGAGTAGAGAAGCAAAAGAAAATACAGACAATGCAGAGAGCGACATCCGCTCCGCCTCTGTGCACTCCTCCATTGTTATGCCTTTCCCCCCTTGATCGCCGCCTCCACTTCGCGCTGTAGTGCGTTAATCTCGGCCAGGATATCGGGCTGCGCAGCAGGCGGCCGTCGCGCCGCAGCTGGCAGCTCCGGGCTCTTCTTGGGCCCGGGGCCGTCGGCACTGCCTTTGCTGCAGCCACGCTGGCGTGGCGTTGGAGGCGGCGGCGGCGGCGCGTGGTGGCTGCGGTTGCTCGCGTTGGACGGCTTGCGAGACAGCTCCGAGCTGCTGGTTGCCGACGCGGTGCGGGGGAGGCTCTTGGGGCGGCGCACGGAGGGGTTGCGTGTGGGGGGTGGCTGAGGCTTGAATTTTGCTGTGTGGGCGGTCGTGGCTGGGGACAGAGACGCTGTGGTGGGTGGGCTTCCGAGCGGGTGCGAGGTGGAGGTGGCGGGCGGGCTACCGAGCGGGTGCGAGGCCGAGGCGGCGGGCGGGCTTGCGGGTGGGTGCGAGCCCGGGGCGGCGGGCGGGGTCTTGGAGCGTTCCGTGTCGTCAGGGGATGATGTACTAACTGTGCTCGTTGCGTGGGTCTCTGTGGGAAGCTCTGGAGAGGCCGGAGTAGCCGCGGTGGCGACAGGCGCCTCGTCGATCCTGGAGGGTACAATTATGGGCTTCTGTTGCATGCGTCTTGGGGGCGGCGGAGGGGCCGGGGCGCGGCTCCCTGAGTCAGGCCGAGTGGGAGTGGGAGGTGAGATTGAGGCCGAGTTTGGAGGGGAATGCAAAGTGGAAGACGGAGTCGGGATTGGCCGCTGGGGAGAAGTCAGAGGCGACAGGTTGCGCGTTAAGTCGACGCTTTTGATGGACCGGCCGTGTCGTGAGCTGGGCGGCGGCGGCGGCCTTTTGGGAGTATGGGCTGATGGAGGCGGCGGTGGTGGTGGTGCAGGTGGGGGTGACTCGGCCCGGGTATTTGGCGAGTGAGGAGGGGGCGTCTGGGCGGAGGGTTGAGGGGTCCTTGGCGGCCTCAAGGCCGGTTCGGATATGGGGGACTTGGCGCGTAGCCGTGGAGAAGCGGGTGGCTCGAGGCCAGTTGACCCGGTGAGCAACAGGCGCTGGAAGGCTTGGACATCCAGAGAAGCCTTGGCAGAGTGGCCCCTGGTGTCCTTGGGGGAGGACGAGGCCCTAGCTTCACTTGTCAAGTCTTTCATGTCTTGGAGAGTCTTGCTAAAAGGGTTGTGCGGCGGGCCGGTGTTGCGGGGGGTAGACTCGGGGGTGGAGTCGAGATGGTGGTCGTCGTTGGCTTGGTCCGGGACTTGCGGCTCGAACGGATCGGCAGGACTGCCGGGGCTGTCGAGGTCGACCGGGTCAGGGGCAGAGGTAGAAGCCGGGACCGAGACTGTGTTGAGATGTTCCGTCGTCAGCGAAGCTAGCGGAGAACGCAGGCTGCCGCCACTTGTAGGGGCCGGCTCGGCAGCATGGGCCGGCTCGGCAGCATGGGGCGACGGCGGCGGCGACTGCACGCGCACCCGCTTGGGGGTCTTGGGCCGCGGGGTCGAGGTGGACAGGTCGGAAGCTTCCGAAGCTGTGGTGTCGGCATCGGGGTCGAAGACGCTGGACGAGACGAGGGCCGGGCGTAAAGCGAGGTTTGCGGTGGATAGGGCGGGCGTTGGAGAGCCAAGGCCTTTGCGACGAAAGGGGTTTTTGGAGGCTGAGGCCATTGCGTTCAGAGTATGGAGGGGGAGGACGAGGACGAGGACGAGGACGAGAGAACCTGAAGCAGAGATGCAGGCTTTAACAGAAAAGCCTGCAAAAGAAGAGACGGAAAAAAAAACAGGTTAAAAATAAATCCGAAAGCGTCCCCGTACGACCATGGATAACGTGCAGTCGATCAAGCGGGCTGGTCCTGATATGCCGGAAGCTCGGGAGGATCAGACGAGGTGATTTTTCGCGCGGCGGCGGGAGCGCGAAGGAGGAGAGAAAAAGGCGGCGCAGGCTCAGGCAGAGCAAAAGCAGAGACAGCAGTATAAAAAGCAGGGCAGCAAAAACACCACGCAGCTGATTGCGTGTGGGCGTGTGGGCGTGTGGGCGTGGGGATGACTAAGATGGCAGTGAAGCAGAAATGTCGTGATGTCAAACGCAGCAGCAGAAAAATGCGTCGTTTTGGCTGGCTGCGGGCACGTGATCGTCGTCATTCAAATGAAGCAGCTGCCTTTTTCGGAGGACAACAAAGGCGCAAATGTACCAGGTACCTCGGCGGCCTGCGCAGAGACGTGGGAGGGGGAGTCACAGGGACATTGAGGCAGCCAGACACAGACACACACACACCCATAGACGGCTGCCTGGCACTAGCTAACAAAGCTTCATCGTCTCGTCTTGAAGCTTGGATTGCGAGTCTTACAGAGACTGAAAGCTAATTACGCAAAGGCCAAAGCCGGCATTCGAGCCTAGACAAGCCTGCGGCCGGGGCGGAGGCGTAAAGGCGGGGCTATCCCTGCGACCGGGAAGTGGCTAGGGTTGAGCGAGGGTTAACTATATAAGGGTTTCTTAGGGTTGTTTACACCAACATGCACTTCCGCGCCGCGCCGGAAGCAGTCCGCGGTTCCCTCGTCTCGTCTTGTCTCTTTTGCCTCTGCTTCTGGTCAGCTTCTATTCTCAGCTCTCTATTTGCACTGCACTTGGTGCCTGTTGCAGCACTCAGTGACCGGCCACCCAATCCCAATCCTCGCTTGGCTATCAAATGTGACAGCGGCAAAATGACGCCATCGGCGAGCAAAACTTCGATGGCACCAGGGGTTATGTAAAGCGTCAAAAACGAGTAGAGGACGGGCCAAAAGAAGGGCCAAAAGAAGGGCCAAAAGAAATGAATTCGGGGACGAAGCTGGTTCGAGCGTTGCGTGGGGGGGGGGGGGGGGGGGCGGGGGGGGGGGGGGGGAAAAAAAAAAAAAAAAAAGGAAAAAGAAAAAAAAAAAAAAAAAAAAAAACCGGGAAAAAAAAAGGAAAAAAAAGAAAAAACCCAAAAAAAGGGGAAAAAAAGACAAAAAAAAAAAAGGGCAAAAAAGAAAAAAAAAAAATAAAAAACCCAAAAAAAACCCTAAAAAAAACAAAAAAAA